>OMKZ01024304.1:3390-18596 GCA_900302535.1 Neoniphon sammara
CAGGAAGTGGAAGGATGAATAACAGGAAGACTACTGATGGAGAGACGATTTCAAAAGAGTCGATTCTACTACTCTTGACAAGCTACAGAGTCGGAGTCGACCCTGATGCGGTGAGTCTGGGAATCGGCACTACATTAGAATTGACTCTGTTGATTCCACTACGCTGATTCACCTAATCAGAATCAGGTTTGAATTCATTCACTCGTTTACATGTGCTTAAATAATCAGGTTACTCACCTCGGAGAGCAGTTCCCCGATTTCTCAGCTGCCGCATAAACAAGAACGCCGATTTCAGTGATCAGAGTAAGGGATTAAGAGAAATTGGGGCATTCAGTCTGCATTTCTGCTGGACAAACCCGATCACTGGGCCATGTGAAGCCGTTCCCAGATTTCTGACCAGCTTTTTACAAGTGTGCATGTGCAGATAAGGAAACTGACCTGATAAATACTATAAACACACTGTAAAACACGCAGGAGAGTGAAATCTTTCTGTTCTATGAAGAACCCTGAACAATTTTATATCAGCGTAAACTCAGATGATAATGTCGATTTTCCTGAGCTTAGGGAAGCTCATTTATGGAGTTGATTCCCAGAGTTGGAGTCAATTCCAAAAATAGACAGTCAAGCCCACCTGTGTGTTCTTCACTGTTCTTCAAGTTTGAATCACATGCTTCGGTAATGAGTTATGTACCAGCAGGAGGTGTGTGGCGAAGGTGCAGGTGAGTCGTGCAGAACTGGTTCATAAAGTGAAATTACATTCGTCTGGGATGAACACACAAATAGAGAGTCAGGACTTGGATTTTGCTGCACGAAAAGTCTGAGAACTTCAAACAGATGTTTTCATTTCCTTTCTGCTGCTGTTTGTTGAAGTCAGACGAAGCGCAGTGTTTGGAACCTTCATGAGACATGAGATTAAACTTTTTTTTTCCTCCAGACATTAAACACAATTCAGAGTCAGTAAATGATACTCCACGTAGATAGATAGGTAGATGAATAGATGGATCGAGTTTTTGTTGGGTTTTTGTGTCAGAAGTTTTTCCACTTTGGCAAGAAGAAAAGTCTGGCGGAAACACTGAATACCTGCATGTGTTGCATGGAGGTACTCAGGTGCTGGCATGTGTGAATCGAACGCACAACATGCACAGGTGTCAGTCACCTGTAACATGATCATGGTGAAGAATGCTTCTTCCGTTATTAAGGTTTTTACACACCAATTAATAATGTATCTGTACTGAGAGAAACATTTTCTTTCTGTACTTGCATAACAATTTTTAAAAAAGCAGCAGTTTTATAACAGAGCAGTCATGTGGCACTTTGGCCTTTCAGAGTTCTTCAAAATGTAGAAATGTAATCATAGCGTTCTCCTCGGGCCTTGGTGTCATTTTAAACACCAGAACACAGGGCTGAAATGCATCATCCCCCAGATTTCTGTCAAAATAGAACGTTTGAAATACAATTTTGACCTTTAACTGTGGCTCCTCCATTTTCGCCAATCAGTGTCATTTGTAAAAATAGCTGCATTTGTGCAGCACATTTTGTGTCAGTCAGACTCTTAATGTAGAACTGTTTTAGGACTGAAATAGGCAACATCCCTGAACATCTATTATAAAAGTTGAGTACTTTTATTAGAGTTGTCAAATAAATGCATTAATTTAGCACTAAAAGTAAATGCACGTAATTTTGTATGCAAATAATTTAATAATCTGTTATGGTCACATTTTAGGCTAAGTGATAGGCTTATGTTCAGTGAAAGAAAAAAGATTCAGTGCTTTACTCATGTGCCACAGTAATATTTTTGAGTTGAAATATCTTCATATGGGGGCTTTTCCAAGCAAATATTGATAAATGTGATTGTTTGCGATTAATCCAATTAATTAGTCAGCATGTTAGTCAGCAGTAACTCATTTTTATAGACTTGCTTTTATGTGATATCGTCTTTTCATTGCTTTTTATTGCTTTCATTCTTTTTATTTGTATTAATTTATTTATTTATTTTAATGTCCTTATCCTTATATTATCCTTATAATCCTTATATTCACACTTTTTAATGTCCTTTATTTATTTACGTTTATTTTCTTATTTCTTTTACCTTTTTATCGTCTGTCATCCTGTCTTCTCTCTATTGTGTTTTTCTTTTGTTTGGCCTTACTGTTGTTATAATTCTTTTGATTATCCTGCTTTTGCTTTGTCTGTCAAAGCACTTTGTAAACTCTTTTTTATAAATTTGCTATACAAATAAAGTTATTATTATTATGTTATTAGTTACATGTTATACTTAAAAAAATCGATTGACAACCCTAGTTTTTTTTTTAGCATTATTTTCTTTTTCCTCATTTCATATTCCCCAATCCTGAATCCAGCGGTTTTAAGCAGCAGAGTGTGCAGTGGTGGTGCGGACTCACTCGCAGTGGCCTGCGTGTGCTGCCTTGTGGATGGGCAGGTGTCCGGTGATGCTGGGCAGGTTGGGGTTGGCTCCGTTGTCCAGCAGCAGCTGAATGCAAGCGGCGCTTCCTGACCCAGCAGCGTCCAGCAGAACGCTCTCCCCGTTGAAGGCCTGGGAGTTCACTTTGCCGCCTGAGCACAGACACACAGACAGCAGGAGCTTCAGGTGATGTGATGTGATGCCTTTCATCTGAAACGACTGCTGATGTGAACATGAAACTCATTTTGGAAAATCATGGAAGTTTTAAAACCGATGCCTGCCAAGGACTAAGATTATCGAGTGATGAATCTCAATATTTTTTAAACATTCATATTGCATTTTGGCTTCACCGAGCTGACAGAGTTGGATTCTTGTTTTTCGGCTGCTCTTGTTACAGAAAATCATAAAAATGTTAAAAGTACTTCAACTTTTAAAGGAATACTCCATCGTTTTGGGCAAAATCCCCTTTTTCCGACCTACCCAGACTGAGACAAGATGTTCGATACCATTTTCACCTCTGTATGTCCATTGGTTCAATTCCTATGGGCAGCATTTTGTGTTAGCTTAGCATAAAGACTTAAAGTTTACAGAAGTCATTAGCCTAGCTCGGTCAAAATTTGTTTTACATGGAAATGTACTCTCCCATCTGTTTATTCAATCTTGAAAACCCAATAAAACATTAAAAAAATGCTGTAAGGTTTATTTTTTCATTTTGACGGAGCTAGGCTAATGACTCCTGAAGACTTCAAGTCTTTATGCTAAGCTAACATGAAATGCTAACCATTGGAACTGAACCAGTGGACGTACAGAGGTGAAAATGTTATCAAACATCTTGTCTCAGTCTGGGTAAATCGGAAAAAGGGGATTTTGCCAAACCGTTGGAGTATTCCTTTACATACAGTACATTCTTACTACTATAACTTTTCACGGTGCTTCTGCAATGGAAAACTTGAGTGAGGGTGAGTGTGCTGCTGGTTTGGTCAGGTAAACGCAGTGTTAACCAGCTCTGTTTGTGCTCACCGCAGTTCAGCAGGATCTCTGTGATGTGGAAATGTCCCTGCTCTGCAGCCACGGCGAGAGGCGTCACTCCCATCACGTCCTTCTGGTTCACGCGGCCGCCGTTCCTCAGCAGCAGCATCAGGATGTCCACGTTCCCGACCTTGGCCGCCTCGTGCATGGCCGTCCACTTCTTCCGGCAAACCTGCTCCACCCAGGCGCCGTGAGAGACCAGCGTGCATGTCGTCTCGTACGAGTTGGCCCTCACCGCTGCAACACCAGCAGAGAACCTGCATTTTAATCTGCAGTAATGTATGGATGTGTGTCTGTCAAATCTGGCCTCTATGGTTTAATATTAATTTAGATAGTTTAATATTTCACATCGCACTCCTACAGGAAATTGTTTATGCACTCAAACCATCTCAACATCATTAAAAAGACCATTTCAGGCACACAGGAGATTCAGGCCTGTACGCAGACTGAAATGTCAAATATATTCTGGATGCTTACTGTTATTTAGTGTCAGACAAGGTGAGCACTGTACCTTTAAGTCGTGCTGAGAAATATGCTTACATGCTATGATTGGCCCCAAGTCACAGCCAGAGAGGACTGTCTTTTTTATGCATGTTTATTTTCATTTTGAGGGACTAAGAAATCATCTGCACTCCAGTGACATCACTAAATTAATGTCAAGTTCACATCATTTGGATTTAATGTAAATATGAGCTGCTGATTGGAAAAAGCTGTTCAGGTCTTCCTGCATGTGTAATGTACATTTTGGATCGGTCACTTCCTGTTTGGATTGGTCACTTCCTGTTTTGATCGGTCACTTCCTGTTTGGATAGGTCACTTCCTGCGTGGAGAAGATTTCCCAGCAGAGACCAAATTGACAGCAGAACTTAATTTGGACAAACAGAGAAAGTCGACAGCCAATCAGTGATGTCTCTGCTGCAGCATCACTTCCTGTTTACGCTGAGAAGACGACTGCAGCTTGACAGGAGCTTTAAGATGAAATCGAATATGCTCCCAAGATTTACTCTAAATCTGACCCTGATGAAGATTCATATGGGATCAATATGTTGATCAGATTAATATTAAATCTTGGGAGCATATTATTATTCCAGTGCATAGACTCCATGTTTTTTTCATAGCTATTACCTTATCTGTCTGGCACCTGAACATCTAATTTTGGATGTGAGCACTCTATTTCTTTCATTAATTTAAAACCCTGAACCCCAGCAGTGTCGGTGCTACACACACACACACACACACACACTGTATTACCCAGCAGCAGCGGTGTCTCGTTCTTGCTGTTGGTGTTGTGAGGTGAAGCTCCGTGCTCCAGTAGACTTTTCACGTTCTGCACCAGGCCGGCTTTAGCGGCAAGGGTCAGCGGCGTCTCGCCCCCCAGGCTGGTCCTCTCCTCCAGGCTGAGCCCCTGAGCCGCTGCTGGAAAACACCAAACACGTCCAGGTCAGCATGCCTGGAGCTCACATCTGATGGCCAGTTATGCTCCCTGACCTCTAAACCTCCAAACTGGGTTGAGGAGCGGGCGGCATGGAGAGCGGCATCACGGGTATTTTAGGTGCTGAGGATTGCTGACATGTTGGCAGAGATGAATCAGCTTTTGATTGGTTGGAAGGCAGCATCACCTCTCTTCAGGTTTGACCTTGGTTTAAATCATTTGGAGGATGATTTTCCAGCAACTTTTATTTTGCAGCCTCCCTCATGCTGCCACCTGCCTCGGCGTCAGCCCACAGGTTATTAATAGTCGGCTCTCAGCATGGCATGAATTTTTATTGTAGCTTGTCATCTTTGTTTATTTGTTGCTGTTATTTCCTGGAGGGAGGATTTCACCCCCGTTTGCTTGAAAGCAAAAAGTAACGAATTAATGAAATCTGGTGGCGAGATCGCTGTTAGTTCAAGGATCAGTTTGAGTTTGGTTGTGATCTAGATCTGGGATTTCCACCATTAGATGTTTAATAGTTTTTAGTGATAATTTTGTTGCATTCGTGTGTGGGAAATCCCGGCGTCCCGGGTCTTTAAAGATAGCTGCTAAGCAGCGTTGCACTCAGGTGCTATTTTGTGAAAAAAACAAAAACAAAAAAACCTGGGAGACAATAAGAAAACAAACTGTCACAGAGGCTGCAGCTTTGTAAGCTGGAGAAATATTCAGCTGCTGAGGGACTTCCAGTTTATTGTAGCTGTTGGTTTCTTTAAGGTGAGATATTTTAGAAGCTCGTATCTTTCTTTATCTTGAAAAAAATACAAATGTACATTTTTATTCTCTTATTGTGTTTTTTATCTTTGTATTTGAGCACTTTGATTTAAAGTTTAAAGGCTCAGCTTTTTGTCAGGATTTCTGTCACACTCTCAATTTTCTGATGCAAGAGGAGAAATACCTGCTGTGACATCACTGACAGACGTGTGGCCAGACATTTGAGCCCATAGAGAGCAGCACAACAACCATTATGTGCCCCTAGAACCGGGTGCAGGACTGAATGCAAGAAACGCTGAAATAATTTACAGTGTTGAAAAAAGCAAACTCACCCTATAACCAGGAATGCACGTTATGTAATTTTATCGATTAAACCTGAGTGAAAGTGCGAGGTCGGACAGGTACATTATGGAGGCAGGACTTACCATGCAGAACAGTCTCCAGGATCTCCAGGATGGGCTGTGAAGCTGCCCTGTGCAGGGGCAGCCAGCCGCGGCTGTCCAGCTCCCTGAAGGCAAAAGAGTGTTGCAGCATCTCGCGCAGCACCAACACCTTACCTGCAACAGACCGCTCACTATTAGAAAGACTGCAGATGCAGGAGTGCTGCATCCACAGCACTGAGATGAAACATCAGTCAGATCTGACTGGGAAATAAAAGTTTTGAACTTTGGTTATCACAGCAGAGAGCTCAGACCTTGTTTCTTTGTTTTTTCAGGTTTTAAAAAAGCTTCAGACACTTCACTGTCAAACAGCCTCCGTGCACCGACTGGCCTCTTCCTGCAAGTCTGTCTCCTCACCTCAACTCGCCTCCCCCTCCCTCTCTCTCTCTCTCTCCCACACACACAGTGTCTCTCTGCCCACTCTCTCTCTCTTTCTCTCTCTGTTTATCAGTCTGTCTCTCTCTCCCTGTCTGCCAGTGTTGTGACGCCTGGCACTCCACTCAGGCAGCTGCTTACCGTGTGACTTTGCCCGCTGGCATCAGAGGAAGCCAAGAGATTGAGCACAGACAGAAAAACAATGCGTTATTGCAAAAGGAATTTCAGTGTCATGTCAGACCTACCTTGCTCTATCGCAGCCAGCACTCTCAGATTTTCATCCGTGGCCGTTTCTAAACTAACAGCAGGGAAAAGAGGCGCAGCACGGTTAGGAAACGTTCTGTGAGCAGCATCAGCTCGGTGAAATCAGAGAGCCATGTGGCTTCCTTACCTGGCGTCGGATTTTAGAAAAGCATCCTGGCAGGCGTCTTGTATGCTCAGCTGGATGATGTAGTCGTTGAGCTCGTCTTCATCAAACTCCTCATATGTATTCATAACTCTTCAGGGAGGAAACATTCCAGTTGTTAGCACAGTCCAAAAAACACTTTCCTTTTTAAGTCAAGAGTTTTTCCAGGCCTGAACTTCCTGCCTGGATTTGAAGATTTAATATCTGCCAGTTAGATCACATCACATTACAGCTGAACATCTTTCTGCAAAATAATATCACTGTGTATCAGTGGCTCCAAAGCATGCAGTCATATATGTATCAGGACTCAACATCAGTTTTCCCCGAGACTTTGAGTAACTCAACATTTTTTTCCATACCTAAAAATCATCAAATTAACTTTCCTTATCCTGCAATATTTTACAGACTTACCAGACCTGTACAGCAACACTGCAGGGTGTACTGAAAAAAAGGGAATGATTCTCCAGTAACAAATTCTCTTCAGCTGTCAGCCTCCCTCCAGTATCATCCTAACCTGACACGAGCATCAGCCTGCGTTTTGATTCAGATTCCTCTGCATCACCAGTGCAACAACATCAGATTCTCACCTGTGAGGTATGTTAGTGGCTCCCGCTGACAAGTCACACTCAGCTAACAGGAGAGAGTGTTTTTATATTTAGGCGTGACCTGCTTTTGTGGCAGCACAACGCCTGGCATGTGACCCTGCCTGCCTCAGCGTGCCGCCCTGCAGACCTGCTGCAGCTGACAGGGACACAGGCCGCAGGGCGTCTGCGCAGACCGACACCTGGCTGTTTATCTTAAATATAGTGGGGTTACACAGGCCATTGTTGAGCTAAGCCGGGTCTTTGGCATGTTGGCAGGACGCCCACATTCACATCCCAGAAGGCTCTGGGCTTACAGCGGACTCAGCCACAAGTTCATTGTCTATTGTTTCATGGAAAGCAGAATTGGTCTATTTTTTTCCACCCCACTTTGTCTAAGAAATATGATCTGATGGATTGTCATAAACTGTCTGTTGAGTAGTGTGGGTTTTCCATTTGGGTTAGTGGGTGAGCTGCAGGGAAACAGTGAAGCTGAGCAGTGTCTTTTAAATCGCTGCTTCAAACTTCTTTTATAGAGAACTGATGTTGTAATTGTTGTGTTTCACCCTCCTGTTGTGCTTTTCATTGCTCTTATTTCTGCTCGTCTCTTATTTCTGGCTCTGCTTTTCTTCAGCTTTGTTCAGGCTGTTTTGATGTTTACTGACTTTAATCTGCTTGGCTGGGATTGTGTTTATTTTAGATTTCATCACCTCAGTTTTAATTCTTTGTCTCTGTAAAGCACTCTGTAACTTTGTTTTAAAAATGCTACATAAATAAAATATAGCATCATCAGAGCTGGGGACATGGAAGTATTATAAAGGTGTTATATGGAAGTATTATTCAGAGTTGCTATTTAGAGTTGCAAAAAGCAGGAGGAGTGACTTGTACTGCAGCCTGCAGCTTTACTATCACTGTGTTTGTGTGTATGAAGTCAGCGTGATGCTGCAGAGGAAAACTTGCTCAGAAAAGTGACTGTTTCTCAGACTGGATCAGACTGTGTTCAGGCCGCTGCTCAGGCCTGTGTGTGTCAGGGAGCAGCAGATGTACAGCAGCAGATTAGAGGAGCTTTTGAGGAGCCAACATGTCGCCTCTGCAGCCTCCTGCCTCTATAAGCGCAGATCCAAAATAGCAGCAATCTGCATTATTCTACACTGAGACTCCACAGCGAAAATAAAAATGTAATTGACTTCAGTCACATGTGTGACTGATTTTCATCCTGGCAGAGACACGGTTTATATTGATCCAAAATTGAAATGTGTCTGTTGCTGTCAGTGGTGATGCTGCAATGTCAGGCTCCCAGATTCCTTAGTTAATATGGAAACCCAGCATTGCAGCTTTAAACTACTATTACTCCTGTTCATATTGTTGATACTGCTGCTAGTAGAAATATTCCCATGAAACAGGCCAACACTGGGCCAACATCAGTTTGGTTGGCAATATCAAAATGATTTTAGATTACCTTGCCGATAGGGCTGTGTGATATGGGCAAAATCAATCATCATGACATCTTTGACCAAATACTTGATATCGATACTGTCAGGATACTGTAGGGGTGACTACTGGTTTTGGATAAACAATCATTTAATAACTGATGTTAACATATCCAAAATCCCAGAAGATCTCAAGGCTCATATCACAGTATCAAATACTGATGTATTGCCCAGCCTTTCTTGCAAATGTTGCACCAACACTGGTCTTAAGTTGGCAAATGAGGAAATTTTTAGGTCAAAGACTGGCAGACAGTTACACCTCAAAAAGAGGAGAAGGAAGCCTCACACTCGGAACTCTGATGCAGTATCATTTATGCTGCTGAAACATTAAATAATTTTGCATCAGAGTTCTGAGTGTGCGGCTTCCCTCTCCTCCTTTTGATGTTCGCACAGGAACCAGCACTTCATCAGTTCAGGTGTGTATTTCTCTTCTCTTCTTCACTGAAAGTCGCACCTCAGCAGGTGTGTGTAGGCTTCAGTCTGAGTCTAATCAGCAAGCGGACGTTCCTTGTGGTTACCATGGTAACGGGTAAACTCTCCGTTGCCAGGAAACCCAAGCTAACATTAGCAGGAGAGCACCGCCAACTCTAGCTTTCTTAAAAATAATAATAATAATAAACCCTCAAATTAAAAGTCAGACGGACTGTCTGACATGTCTGAAGCCGCAGAGCAGGGCGGAGAGTCGCTTCAGACAACAGACGGTGACGGAAACTCAGCAGTTGGTGAGTTGCAATTTTGCCTCCATTGGTAAATGTTGTAAGTTACTTGCTAACCGTTACACTGACGGTAGTTAGTTAGTGTCTATCCTGTCTAACAGTTCCAACACAACTCGTCCATATACACTGACATACTTTTTTATAATCTACGTTTTTATTAAATAACGTTAATAGATGAACTATCTCGAATCTAATCCATTTATCTCGGAAATATGACATAGTGTTATAGCCACAGAGCGATAATAGCCTTGTTATATGTTATACAGTATATATAGTGTATATAGTATATATTTGTCATTGAGTGTGACAATTTGTTTGTCCCTCACTTTTTAATCGATAAGGTGACGTTAGCCGTGGTTGCCATGGCAGCGTGGGCGCTCGTGCCTGGAAACCAAGCTAAAGTTGGCAAGACTGGAATACTGTTGTATGCTAGCTATGAAGATTTGTATATATAAGACAAATCAGACGAGGGATTAAAAAATAAGTTAAAAAGACTGACAGTAGATGACTTGACAGTGTTTCCTCTGCAGCTGTTCTGTAGCAGTGCTGGCGGTAGGTGGTTTTTGGTGATAATTCCGTGTATATATAGATACTGTATAAGATAGATACCGTAGAAGCAGCTAAAGTAGAAGAAAATACAAATAGAAACAGACAGAAATACAACAGAAGAGTTTGTAAGTGCCGACAGAGATCCAAGGAGCATAACCCCCAAATTCCACCAGAAGCGTCTCCGGAGCGTATCCGGAGTTTAAAAAAACGGTGTGGGCTGCAAATTGTGTTTTATTTTGAAAATTCGACCGGATGTTTTACGCATTTTATTTTGTATACACAGTGCGACTTCCTGTCTGGCTCAATCTGCTCTGTTTAAATTGACGCGACTGCCGTCGAAAATAGACCTGCTGCGTATTTTTAGCGGAGCAGTACGCGAGACGCTTCTGGGACGCGGCTGATACGCTCCTGGTGGGAGTGCACACATTGACTACAATGGAAGCGATCAGCCGCGGCTGTCGCGACGCAGCCGTTACGCGACGGAGACGCTTCTGGTGGAATTTGGGCGTAACACTGAAGTCAATGGGGGAAAAAAAAGGGAAAAAAAAACATTGAAGTCAATGGGACGGGCATGGAAAATATAATGTAAATCGCGCGGTGACACGCGATGTCGCTTTGAGCGGCGCGATAAGCGACATGAGCGATAAGCGCGACGCGATGGACGCTTCATCGCTTCATCGCGTGTGTCGCTTGAAGTTGAAAAATTTGAACTTTTCAAGCGACATCGCGTGACGCTGTGCCGCGACATCCAATCAGCGTTGATCTCCAACACGTCACCGACGTAGTTTATACACACACACACACACATGCAGAGAGAGAGAGAGAGCGAGAGCGAGAGCTTTGTGATTGAAAAAGAGTAGAGTCGCTTGTGGACCGGCGCGGAGAAATGCGCTTCTGGTGTGAACACTACAGCGCCGGCTCGCGCGCGAATACTCGCGAATTCACGCTTCGCGGCGCTTCCGCGTCCGGTGTGAACAAGGGGTGAGCTGTCATTAGCTAGCATTAACAAAACAAAGCTAATGCTAATGCCACATGCACGTTCAAAATGTACAGTCTGATACATCAAATATGAGCCAGGTAGCAACAGACAAATTACTCAAAATTGCGACACCTGGCTGAGGATCTAACCTGTTAAATAAGGCAGAAACGTGGTGGCAAACCCATTGCAAACAATGACAACGGCCCCGAATTGTTGCACACTTGGCACCAATTTCAAACTCAGTGACATATTGTGTCTTCCTTCTTTATAGATTCCTTGCAGAGATCCAGGAAGTGCTGCAGGCCGCCATGTTCACAGAGCTTTGAAAAATCTGAAAGTAGTTTATCAATAGTTTAAATATTAGAAACAGTGTGATGGAAACCTTCAGTCGGAGTCCTCAGACTACTGGAAATAGTTTTTCATTCATAATCACATTCAAATTTGTATTTTGTGTGTCTCAGTAAGATCTGACATGATGGCATAATTTACTTTTCTGTTGGTCTTTTCTGTTTTCTACTGTTTGCTGCTGTTAATAACCCAGTTTCACAGGGGTCTTACCGGCAATAACAATCGTATTAATGATTAATTTTCTGTATGAAACAAATCTCAAATCTGTGCTATGAATGAAGACATTTGAAACCGGTAAAAACCTATCAGGAAAGGAAATTACATGTAGGTCTAACACAGAGCAATAGTCTTTGCTAATTCATAGAAAATGCCTTTCATTTGGAGAAAGAGTTTTTAGGCCTTAAAAAGAGAGAGAGAGAGAGACACCAGTCTGAGACTGTTTCATTGCAGCTTCTGAAATCCCACATTTATAATTTCAGACTCTAAAAAATATTTCCTCAGTGCACTGACTTTGTGAGAAATCAAAATTATGTAGGTGTAGATTCTTACAGCTCTCATTTTTTATTTATTCAGCTATATTTTGTTTTGAAGCTGATCTTCAATCTTAAGAAGAGTTAAACTGAACCTGCTGAACCCTGCAGATGTGCTGGAGGTAGCAGGTCGGGTCGAGCTGACCGACACCGCAGAGCAGAGCGGGGAGTCGCCTCAGAAAACAGACAGTGATGGAAACTCAGCAGCAGCTGGTGAGACTCTGAGCATCGACAACTTCACTGATAAAAACATCATCAGACATGTCAGTTCAGTTCAGAGGCATCAGTCCACTAGACTCTAATCTGTCTGAGATCATGTGCTACCGAAACCTTCCAAACCTGATGGTGTACACCACATATCTGTTATGGTTTGGTCAGTGTGATGAGCTACTGACTGAATATATGAAGAAATATCTGCTGGCTATCAGATAATAACAGCCATTTCTTACCCATATTCATTACCCATAATTCTTTGCGTTTTGATCTGGTTTCCTGCAGTTGGTTGAAGTAGAGGTCTGAGACAGCTCAGATAAACTGATCAGAACGTGCTGCCTGTGAACGCAGCCTCAGTTCAACCAGCAGGCTAAACCACAGATCTAGAAACGCTGCATTTGGCGAAGTCAGATACACAACGCCGCCATCTTGGTACAGGCAACATTCCCTTGAGCCTCTGTGAAGCGCTGTTGGCCTGACAGCTGTTCAGCACATGTGCATGACCTGTAGATGATGATGATGATTTTAAGTTACACAACCGATCAGCTGTTAATAGAAACAGTGACTTTTTTCGATGCTTTTCTTGTCTTCCACGCAGTTACAAAAGAACGGCAGCACAAAGTTAAAACTAGATCCTTTTAATCGGAAGCACAGCTTCTGCCCCTCTGTCTTCTTCCATGTCTTGTCCTCGCTCTATGTCACACACTCTCTCTCTCTCTCTCTGACACACACACACACACACACACACACACTTCTGTGCAGACCCAGCTAAGTTCCAGGATGTGGCTGTGGAGATCGAGCGGCCCCCCCAGCACAAGGTTTTCCTGGGCGGCTACAGGAACCGGCAAACAGGTACAGAGTACCACCATGCCGCCGTGCAGACTCCGCCCAGGAAGAGGCCAGACAGGGGCGTGGCCGTCGTCAGCCGTGACACACAGGTATGTGGCAGGAGAGGCTGTCCTGTAACCAGACGGTTGCAGGTTTGATCTGTCAGCAACTGTGATCCTGAACCAGCATGGTGGGCTTGGACCAGCAAGTGTGACTGCTGATATATTAGCCTGATATTATCCAGTCAGTGTCTTCCTCCACCAATATGAGCATCAGTTTGTTTTTATTTCATTATTTCTCTATCAGGTGTCCAAGCAGAGAAATCTCAACAGTGTGGTGTGGGAGGATTTTACTCAGCAGTCTGGTAAACCTGTAGTGAAACTGGCCTCATTGGGAAACCAAGGAATTTTAACAATACAGACAGGTTTTTGCCACAATATACGGTGGCCCGTCATGGACGGAACTAAAAAATGGTTACATATTCCCAATATAGCAGAATAAGCTAGCTAATCAGAGCAGATATCCAACAGCAAATTTGATGAAGAGTTTCCTGGTTCCCAGGCTTTCTCTTCCACACAGAGCAGGAAGAAGAAGTTCTCCTTCTGACGTGGACCTGACACGGCTCGCCACTGGCTTGGTGCATGCTGGGGGAATGGAAGTAGGAGAATGGGGTTTGTACATTTGCCGTCATTGCAGCACCAGAAGGAAAATCATGAGGCCACCAAAACTGACAGGTTCATCCTCTGGGAAACTACTTCACCTGACCCCCCCACCATCCTCTCATTAATTTCTCCATTCGTTGGTCTGAATTTGAACAGAAAAGTGCAGCTTGTTTATCGTCCCAGTGATTTGTTCAGGTCTCTAAAACAGCGTGATTGAATATTGTGCAGGCAGAGGCAGGATCCCAAATATCGTCTTTATCTGTTAAAACCAGAAGTCCAAGGAAACAGGGGACCCTCATCAAGGCTAAAGCACATTTTATAGTTAAATGTAACACGAAGCGTGGATTTGTAAAGCTGGCTTTACATGGTGCAACTTCCATGCAGTTAGTTGCAGGTTGCATTACTGTTGCCATGTCAACAAACGCATATGGAACATTCCAAATGATGAAGCAACCAAATTTATAATTTTCATTGGACGGTTCACCTGGAACTCCAGGTTGCACGGAAATGAAGTTGCATTTCAGTGGCAGCACTTACATGAAAGCATTGATTGATTGATTGATTGATTGATTGCAATTTATTTCAAATATGCAAGAAAAGAAACAATTTGACAGTACAAAACAAAGATCCCTTTCTCCTTTTTTCCTTTAAAGCTTTTATACTTGTGCGTTGATGTGTGTGTCATTGAGACACACACATCACACAGATATCCCTCTATGATCAGCCAATCAGAATGTGCGACCTCACACAGACTTGACACCAAGTTGAGATTCTTGTGCAGGTACGTGACGCCTACACAGAGACGCTTTTCAACTCCATTACGCATCAAATATCATCAGTTTATTTAATGGAATTTTTTCATGGAGGGTTAAAATGTGAAGAGGTCACATGTTACTGCGCTAAACACAGGAATAATTGCCGTTTTGGTATTTGCTGTTTTGGTTTGTGAACAGAACGTGTTGCTCTCTCTGAGCTCCGCCCCCTGTCCTTCACATCAGCACAGAAATGTCAGCAGCTGGAAATGATAATCTCTGAGTCACTGATATTGATCAGCAACCTTTATCAACCTGTGCGGATCTATTATGACCTATTATGGTCTGTCTGTGATGGACAGAAGTGCTGATTTACAGGAGCGGCTCTCAGACAGGAAGCAGGAAACTCACTCACCTTCACACACACACACACACACACACACACACACACACACACACACACACCCCTACAGATTTCTGTCTGTGTGTCTCAGAAACACACATGCCGCGCACAGACACACACACACACACACACACACACACACACACACTTTGCTCACACCGCTGCATTAATGAGGTCTCTGTGTTGTGCGTTAGCGGCGTGTTGTGCGTTGTGGCGTGGCTTCATCAGCGGTGTAATGAGACGACCTGTCACCCAGTTTAAAACGTGTCGTCACACATCAGAGGACAGCAGCTTTCTT
>OMKZ01024306.1:13479-25977 GCA_900302535.1 Neoniphon sammara
CTGCTGATACCGTTGAATGATTCAGCCTGTAGCCAGTTTATGAACGCTTTTAAATTTGCTGTTTTTGGCAGGTATGAGCTTTCTATCTTTACTGCCGTGACTTGATGATGAGAAGATAGACAATTACACTTTCATTTTTGACTAATTTGACCATTATTACAGTTTCATTCCAGTGCGCCCAGTGAAAAGCTAGCAACAGGCTACATGCTAACGGCTTTAGCACATGCAGCTAGCCTTATAACATCTCCAAAACTGAAACCTTTAACTTAAATATCTTTGCATTTTTATGACATGTAAAAATTAAAAATAAAAATTAGATGTTAGTTGTTTTAATGGCACATTCTGAATTATCTTTGAGGAATAACCTTTTATCCATGCTAGGTACACTGAATATTAGCTCGGACACAATTGTGGTGGGTTGCTAGTTCTTTATATTTTATTCAATGTATAAAAAGGCAAATGCATTCTACATTTATTATTATGGTATGTTTGGCTGGTGGCTACACAAAACCCCAAAGTAATGACTGTTTATCACTAAAGGTACAAAACAAGTTTCACTGTCGGTGAGCTAAGCACTGATTCAAAATGGCCAAATTTGAAAGTTGCCTTGGCAGTCCTTGGTTCTTTATTGTGATCGAAAGAAGTCCTACTTGATATTCTCAGAGCTTTTATGCTTTTAAGAAGGCAGAAATGGGCAGGTAGTGAAGCTTTGGTACTTTGGCCCAAGTAATAAAACGTCTAGACGGCAATTAACATGAATTTCCCTCAAGAATTTTGTGTCATCAGTGTGAGAGCCCTCCTCTGTACTCTGGGGCACAGTTTGAAATACTGTCTTATCAATCAATGCTCACCTCTCTGCTCCTCCTTTAATTGAACTTTGTGGCCTGCTGTCAAGACCTTTTGTCTGAGAAACAGCCAAGTCCTTACCGTGTAAAGAGGGTAAATCAAACCAATTTAGACCACTTCTGTCGTTGCTGGGCTACATCCATTTAAATCTGACACACTCACTCGTAAACACCAACTTCTTCTGTACTATTAGCACCTACAAAATTTCACTTTTGACTAATTGGTAATCAAGGCAGCAGCAGTTATTTGCCTATGCAACATTTCTGAGTGATCATTGCATACGTTTCCTTTGTGACTTTTTGTTCATAATTTACCTCTAACAAATGTATATGAAATATGATGTTTCCAAAAGTGTGCCTTTTCCAAATTAGGGAATTGCATAGATGAAATTGACTAAACAAACATCTACCCTGCCACCGGGGTGACTAATTACTCAGGCAGTATGTTGATGACTCATAATTGGAAACACAAAGGTGCCCAAATTAAAGGGCAGCTCTCAAAAGCAGGAAGAGATTTCATCGCCACATGTAACAGCACAGTCATGTAAGGTGAAGTAGTGAAGGCACTCCGTTTTGTTTTTGTTTCTTTTTATATTTGGAAGAAAAAAACAAACTTTCCCCTTTTACTTTCTAGAATTGCCACCTTGGGGGAAAGTCCATGCAAAAAAAAAAAAAATAAAAAATAAAAAAAAGTCCACAATCCATCGTGCTGGCTGTGTTTCCACCGCAGATGAGATTGAGATTGTAAATTAAAGGAGGTAAACATCAGGTAGCTGACGGATCCGAGGCATCAACAGCACACTTACAATCGCAGCTCTGTTGCAGTGGGTGAGTTTCTCTCTTGTTTTTTTCTTTTCTTTTTTTTTTTACATCCATACTTCTCATTTACTTCTGCCTCCACAGTCTGTAATTCCCTCCACCATTCCACTTTATGTACATCTTAAAAAAGTATGCCCTTGTTTATTGGCTGTATATAAAAATCAAACTATTTACCTGAAAGCATGCACTTGCATGGCACGTAGAATCAGATTTAAAGGGTAGACAAATAAAACAAAACAAAACTGTTGTTTTCAATCGTCTGAATTCTTTTTACATTAACCACCCACTCTAATAGCCTGTTTAGATGCTGATAAGGCTCTGCTCCCGTAATGTAACCATTTCACGTGGTTTTCATCCCAACTGTTAAGAACACGCTCATGTTTGACAGGACATTTCATTTGATGATAACATCATAGATGTGCACAATGATATGCTTATACATGCTTATAAGTGCATTAAAATAAGTGTAATTTTTTGCACCCAAATGTTGGTGTTCCTAGCTGCACAGTTTTTTTATGCTCACTTTTTATATCACTAAGTATGATTACAGCTATATTAAGAATAGTGTGCCATTGCTGAGCACACATGTACATTGGTTATACTGATGTCCATGTTTACATCTCCTTTCCATTTTTCCAAGTTGCTCATTAAATGCTTATCTGAAAAAATGGTTGATTGTCGAATGTGAAATGTACTGAAAGCTGTGTAAGGAAAGAGGAAAACATTAATGATCCCTGGGGAAATTAGGTAAATATAGAAAAAGTGGAAATTATAGCCATCTATATATGTCAATATTTGACTTTCCTGTACCTTACAAGAACATTTTCCCGGAGTGAAAAGTTTCTTAGTCTTTCCTTTTTGTGGTGATTACATCAAATTACCTGTGCTAAATTCAATATCGATACTCATCTTTCACGAGAGGGAAGATCATGATTCATACTGCAGCCTTTCATTTTGATGATGTTTTGTGAAAACTTTGCCGATCCAATGTGTGACTTGTTGCCGGGATGGGAAAAGTCTTTCAGGAGTGTTTTAAGACAGAAGTGAAGTCTAAGTAAGAGAGAAAAGCTACTGTATGGGACATGAAAACAGAACCTGTTTTAAAGTTGCTTGCAATTCATTATACTGCTATTATGCTATCCAAAAACATTTGTCTATTGCTGAAGTGGAATAAATTTTTGGTTCTGGCTCAAGCTTGGAGCAAGAAGAGTTTGGCTGTTTTTTGAGCTGAGGTCTGAGAAGAAGCATCAGTGGAAGCAGGACTTGGAAAATGCCACTTTTATGTCAGCGCTTGGATCCTCTAAATGGCATGGCAATCTGCCCTGGTTACCATGGCTATGAGAGGGTTTCGAGAGCACATTCATCATGAGGATTTAAGTTTCTTCTTCTGTTGTGGTTTTTTTTTTTCAAAAAGACACAACATCCCTGAGACAGTCCATAGAAAGCTGATTTATGATGTTCAATATCTCCGTGGGCGGATCATGGGAAATGACTCCGAAAGGTAATGCTTTATGAGCAGGGCAGGAGAGCGGCGCAGTCTGCTGATTTTATGTGTGTTTTTGTTTGAACTCAGGTTTTTAGGAGCAAATTTCCAAGCTATCGGTGTTAACCAGGGAAACACCGGTGGGCAAATGAGGGTTATGATCAAACTTTCAGTGTGTGAGAGTCCTCAATTTATGCCAAATTTCAGTATTTTGGGATCATATTTACATTTGAAGCATTTTTCCTGTATCTTCATGTCTTTTCCTATTTAGTATGAATTATGAGAGAATTTACTTTGGGGTTTGTTATTTTATGGGTAGATGCTGAAAAGGACGACTGAACTGAATAGATTAATGTCTTGGGAAGGCTGAAAAGGTGTATTCATTTGGTACAATGGCCACATTTGGCACTTTGTAATTAATTGTGCAATCTGAAACTTGCAAGTTCTGTATAAACTGGCAATTTGTGTAATATATTGAGTAAATGGAGTTGTTTCAGCTATAGGATAGACCGGCAGCTGATAAAAATGAGATCATGCATAAACAAGCATCATTCTTCTTGTTGTTGTGTTACTTTTTTGTGGTGCTTTTTCCCTCTTCAGAGACAGTAGATTGATGAGGGTGTGACAGAGTGACATTGCATTCTGGGAACCAGCACTATGGCCATAAATCCATGGCAATTCAGCTTTACAATAGCCTACTGTCTAGCCATCAGAGGGTAGGAGGTTGTTACTGCAACACCCCAGTGAGCTGCTAGTGCACGACCATTAGGCTTTCTTTAGGGGAAAAAATTAAAACACCAGGGAAAAGAGTCAGGATGGTAATGAATTATGAAAAAGTAATAGAATAAAAAAGAGAGAGAGAGACACACACACAGGGAGAGAGAGAGAAAAAAAATCTTTGGTGACTGGAAATTTCCCACGCTCTTTAGAAAGCAAAATGCTAAGATTCTGTTCAAGTAGATCTGTCAAATCGGTGCCTCTGCTGTATTAGAAAGCAAATAAAACGCATGGACAAATAAACACTCTGTTTCTTATTGACCTTGGAGAACCAGCTGTGTTGTGAATGCAGCTCAACTTGGCTCTCAGCACCCTTCCCGAGTCCCGGTGTATGTGTGTGTATGTGTGTGTGTGCGCCTGCTTACTTCTCTCTGGTGTGTTGATGGGGAAGCCTGGAGCTCTTGTTTGAGAGTGTGTCAGTGTGTCTGTTCGTCCATGTAATTGTCAAAACTTGTCAAAAACAAATTCCAGACTTTTTGATCATCTCAGTTCATTCCAGCTAGCTGCTTATAGTATGTGCAAATGTGTTTTCCAACTATTGCTTTCAGTATCCACTGATCCACTTGCTGACAACAGAACATGATCTCAAACTGCAATATAACAAAAGTGTTTATATATGTGATTATATGAGGTGGTGGAAAAAGCCTTCAAATCCTTAAGAAAAGTAGCAATACCATAAAAAAGAAAACACATTGTATTCCAAATAATACCCAAGTAAAATCAGTAATATGTAGTTACGTGTAAATAAAAGTAGTCATTTTGAGGAATGGTTCCTTTCAGAGTGTTAAATTATTGATGCATTAACCTTTAAGAAGTATTTAAATGTTGTAGCTCTAGCTGCTCCATGTACTTTTGGCTAGTTTACACTCAACAATGCATCACATGTGATGTTTTGCATGGAAAAAAGTAACTATTAAGTACAGTCATCAGATAAATGAAGTGCAATTAAAAGTGCAATATTTCCCTATGAAATTTAGTGTAAGAAGTACAAAGTCTCACAAAATGGAAATGCTAAAGTGTCAGTGCCTCAAATAAAGGTCATGAGTAAATTGACTTACTTTTCACCTCTCATGATTTGTGGCATCATCTAAGTATGTTGCACTGGTCAGACTGTCATAATTTGTTATATTACTTGTTGAACTACTTTTCTTAATACACTTTCAAAATTGCCATTGTATCCTCTTTTACCTTAAAAGATCAGGATAACATAATTATTAACTCTGTGTGAATGATCAGAGTGGCTAAATAGCCAAATTTAAGCAACTTGTTTCCAATGACTTTTACACAAGTGCAAGTGTCACATGTCCTTCACAGTCAGTTTTCAAGTCTTTCAGGATTGTCATGCTGTCTGTGGGATGAGAGCGATGCACTAGACCAAATGCCACAGAGCCTACGCCATCCAGTCTTTTTTATTAATTCATGATGTTCGAAAAAGCAGTTTAGGCAAAGTGGAAATACATTGCATTATCAATATATACAGCCTGAGATCATCATATATAATTTGTCGCTGTACATCTTAATGAAATGACATTTTGAACCACGCTGTTATTGTTTATCCTTTTAAAATGGAAAAAAAAATAGAAGCTGTAAATATCACAGCTGAAGAAGCTAAATATGTTAATATGAACATCTCTCTAAAAGCATTGCCTTGAAGTAACTGTAAATTGCAAAGGAATGATTTCCATACCCTCATTTACAAGAGACGGCAATGCTGTTCCTTTTTCTGCTGAAAAATTCAAGTAGTGTCAATATTAAATGCAAAAAGTAAAATGTCATGCCATTTTGCATCTGAGCTTTCTCAATGTGAGAGGATGACGACTTGAGGAAAACAAATTGTTGGATCTGGGATATAGTTTTTTGAACAGTTCAACTTCACACTGATATTTAGAGAGGGTGATAACCAAAGTAACTCAAACTGAAAAAGTTCAGTGTTGCGATTTGCGATACCAGGAAAAGTGAACAAACTCCACCAAGTTCTTCTAACAGCTAACCAGCATTTTCCCTTGGTGAATACAGGCACCATTTTGAGACAGTAACATGGAATGGAAAATATTTCCCCCCTCTAGCTTATCACCACAAAGAATCGTGGTGATTTTGGCTTGGTAATGGGAGCCATGCCTCCACTACCAGCATGTCCACCGCCTCTCCTTCCCTCTCCAAGCCGGTGGAGCTGGAAGCAGCCAGAGGCCCTGAGACCTACAGTATGTCCTCATGCTATGTGATCGGGCCCGCGGCGCTTGTCATCTCCCTGGTGGCAGCTTAGATTCTCGCAATTTTTAGGTTAATTAATCAAAAATGATTTCTTTTCTCATTAGCTATGCAGTTGGTTTGCAATCTGCAAAATCGATGTTTTACAGATGTTTCCCTGGGTTTTGTTTTTCGAGACGGCGCTGATTTTTATTGGGTATAGATTTAAGAGGGTGCTGGGGGAATCTGAGTTAACGCAGCCACACACAAGCACACACACAAACACATACACAGCCACACACACACACACACACTGAACGCATGTACATAGACTTGCATGCTCAAACTAACACAAATGCTGCACACACATTCAACGAACACACACACACACACACACACACACACACACACACACACACGCACGACTCCTTCTAACTTGCTCTTATTACCTGGGATCTTTCTAGTGAGAATGTTGTGCTGAATGTGACCTGTTCATCTAAGTGATGCAGACAGCAGTTCTGCACTGTTTCTCCATTTTGGTTTGCCTATATCGAGTCGATCGGTGCCAAACCCAGGGGGTTGAGCCACACACACACACACACACACACACAAACACACACACACTCTCTCTCTGGGTAGCTCTCTTTAATCACGTAACAGCTTCTAGTTCTAGTTCCTGTTGGTTGTAAACAAATGTAATGTTGCATTTCCTGCAGTCTAGACATAACAACAAACCTGGCACAACCAGAAAGGGGAGCGTTTGTGGTTGCTAAGGAGTGGCTGGCACCAACTCAGCACCAAACCAGGATGTCCTAAAGGAGAGAGGTACGGAGAAAAGGAAAACAGCCAGACAGATATAGCAAAGGTTTTGTCTTTACTCTAGGATTTATTACATTCATGTTTATACCTGATATGGTTTGGCATTGCCCAGCAAGGTCACAAAGTTTTCTGGTAAAAGTTGGGTCAGCCACATTAGTGAAATAATTTGTTTTGAGCCCGAATTAATCTCAATTTAGGTTCATCATTGATGCGCGGCCGAGTTTCATTCAAACCCACAGAACTAAGAATTATTATTAAGCCAGAATTATTCTAAATTCTAGTGGCAATCCCAAGGTTTTCAAAGATATCAAATATGTCCCGCTGAATTACGAGAAAATGTGTATAAAATGATGCACAAGACATGTAGATATTTTCTATTTGATGTGATGCTGCAGCCAGAAAACCATGGCATCTTGGCTTTGAATATTTCACTCAATATATGTGTGATGTAACTTCAATGAAGCTGCAACCAGCAGATACACAATATGGATGTGAAATTGTTGTACAATATGGAAAAAATGTTTTTGTTTCTAACTTTGAAGCTAGGGGGAGGGGAAATTTGAGGGAATTGAATTGAGGGAATTGAGGGTATTAAAGGAGACTTTTGTACCTTTTCTGCATGGAACATGAAAGAACATGGAACATGACTTGGACTTTTAGATACTTTTACCACGTCTTCTGTGCCCATGTCAAGATTTTTACCTTTCCATAATTGCCTCCCTGTTGATGAATCCACTCATGCCCACCAAAGTTAACTTTTGGACCTTGGACTGTGCCTGTAATGCCATCTGCTTTGCAGTTGTGTGTGTGTGTGTGTTTGTGTGTGTGGTTCTATTAGTGTGTGTGTGTGATTGCGTGAGTGCATTTGCGCTTGTGTACACCCCCCACCTACGCCGTTCCGCTCAACTACACAGGAAAAAGAAGATGAAGCAGAGGAGCAAAGGAGCCCAAACAGAAATTATTATTGATTTAATCACATAATCAGCCGCAAACACTTCAGGCCAAGATAGCAAATCCATAATAGCCTCCCCCACATAACCACCCTTACAAATTTACCATCAAAGCCCTCCGCGCACACACTGCAAACAGAAGAACCAGGGGTCACCTTCAGTCGCCGGCAAAATATTGACGTTCCTAATGCTTAAATATGTTTTTGAGTTAAGCGTTATCAATCACCGATAAGGGCCCGATGTCTCTGAAACATAACTCTTATGGCAGGGGGATTACAGCAATGCCGTTCTTGTCATAATCTAGGCATATCTTCCCAGACAAAGGGAGAGGATGGTAAAATCAATTTTGTCAGGGACAGACATTTCCCACTGTGGCTGGTTCAGGCTGTCTCTAGATGAGATACAGGCGCACTGTTCAAACCTTTAAGACATCAAGTTAGTGGGGTGGGGGCAGCTTTTTTATTTATTTTTTTTCAAAGCCAGCTTCTTCCAAGAACTACTAAAGGAGGGAGACAGAGGAAATAAAGTTTTTAAAATAATTATCTACTTAAATCTCTGTTTGTCATGCATTTGTTTTATTTCGTTCTATCAATCCCTCACCCTCCGATACATGTTAGATTTGAATCGATTTTCCTTCCATATGTTTACCGACATTTTACAACGCTCGAGCATTGAGGCGTAAGATAATTTAAATAAAACACAATACTAAATCGGGCCCTCTTGGTTGAATGACTTTCATTGTTGAAAGCCGCGACACAAAAAACAGAAAAGTCCTTGCGTCTTTTTTTGTTTCCTTGTTTTGATAAATTGTGAATTATGGAGAGAGAAAAAAACAACGACAAAAAAGTGTGAGTTTACAGCTAATAAAAACAGGGGTGTTGTATTCAAAAAAAGAGACATGGGTGAATGATAAATTGACATCAACAGGCTTTGCAAGACAATGACAAAACGCACTGTTGTTGTTCTGTTTTTTATTCTTTTTCTTTTTTCATTCTTTCTTTTTGTCACTATTCAAAAAGTGATCTCCTAAGGGCATTTAAAGCACCTGAAGAGTGTTAGTTTTGTTGCCTTGAGAGCAGCTGCAAGGTGAAAATGCCTTCATACTTGTATTTGAAATGTGCGATTGGAGCAGGAAATCACCATGAAAGGATAAAAACATAATGACTTTTTCCAGGGATCCAATATTATTCTTATTGTTGGCAATTTTTCACTGGCTTTGAGTAGACTTTTTGTTTTTATAAGGCGCGTGTAAGGTGTGGATGACTTCAATAAGGCACAATCTCCATGACTGTTCAGTAGAGTTTCTGTATGTTGTATCTGTATGTTGTTGTTGTTTTTTTCAAAGCCAATTCTTTTTTTATTGAAGCTGCAAATAGCTGATATTTTGTACACATAATCCTTTTTTTGACTAGTTTCATGTCACAAATTCCAAGGATTTAGTGTTTCCCTCAGAATTTTATACTTGAAAAGCCTCTGAATCAGCATTTAAACCATCATGGGACACTAAAACTCTCCATTGAAAGCCATACTAATGAAATTCTGTGAGGTGGGTCAGCAGCTGCTTAATGCCCACTGGATATATTCAGTATTAGACGAAACTCACATTCTACCTTTGACTAAGAATTAATTTACAAAGACGTTCAACAATAAAATATAAAGAAAAGAACATGTCACAGTTTTTTGTGGTCAGGGAGGAACCTTCATCATATCAGAGGTGGGCAACACCAACTAGTATTTAAAGGGCTAATAATCCTCCATGTATCTGTCTACTGTTCAGTATGGCAACACAGGAAGAATGATTTGTCTAATTTTGTACGGATATAGAACGATGAATCGGATGCAGATTTTAACGCTCCCTCAACATCCATCTCTCCAGCAATCTATCTATTCATTTGCCTATCCCTGTCCATCTAGCCCAGGGCTATGGAAGCCTAATTGTTTACCAAAGGGTTGCGGCTCATTTGCTCCTGGAGATTGGGCCTAATTAACACTAACTTGTCTGAACACGGAGGAGCGCTGTCCACTCCACTTTAATCTAATCTGTACTCTTTCAAAAAATAATGAGATCATTTACACCTCATTAACGGGCAATGTAATGTCTGGGCATTAATCATAATGATTGCTTATCATTTCACTTTGCAATATTATCTCCTCTAATGAAACTGTTCACACAACTGCCAAGAGGGCCTTAATTGGTCGTGTGAAATCACAGAGCACCCGGCAGCTTGCCGCGACGTGTGTGAAGTTCTAATTTGCATGGGTGGGTGGGGGTGGCAGGGAGGGGTGCGGTGGATGGCATCACTTATGAACACACACGCGCACACACACACACACGCACACACAGGGAGGTGCGTATACATAGAAATGCGGTAGAATATATCTGAGAAAACATGGCATTGTACCGCAATACACACACATGTAACTGCATGGATGTTGATATTTAGTGTAGTTTGAGTTAAGGCTGTCATTGAAACTATATTGATGTTGTAGAATAGCAACAACACACTTCCAGCTTTGCCCCAGGTGTTTTAAGGCACTTTCACGAGGTCAATATGGAAACATTCAACTTCAGACTAAATCTGTGCTCATGATGTCTGCTGCCCCTCTCGCTGGCTTAAGAGCCATGCCAGTGGTGGATGTGATTATCCAGGCGACATGGCATCCAGACTGATCCCAGCTTTGCGCCACCACCGTGAAGCACAAAAGGAAAAACACCCAGCCAATATTCCAGTTTTTGCATTATAACCTCTTATAGCCTACTGTACACCAACCCAGTTGGTCATCCCCAGCAGTCCCGCCTTTTGGTGGGGCGGAGGGGTGGGGGAGGTAAACAGCATTAGTACCAGTTAAAATACACCGTCCCTCCCCTGTGTGTGGACCACCTAAAGAGGCCATGCCTGACTGGAGAGAGCAGTGGGGCTGCTCCTTGCCCCGGCTCCCCAGGCTTAGGAGGGCTTAGGTGGGGATGTCATTTGCTCTTTCTCCCTGGTCAGAGTGGCTAGCTGCTAATTGTGGCCCCTGGTCTGTGAGTTGAGCTTGTGTAGCTGAGGAGAAAAGGCTTGCCTAAATTGAAATCTGAGCAGCGTGTCTGAGAGTCGGGGGTGATTTCCACTCTGCCGTGCAGTTTTAAGACATAGTCATAATTCCCTGCTCGCTAATTTCATCAGCCATACAAACATTATTTCGGCTGGTCTCCGTGCCCTCCTCTCTCTTCCTTTCTGTCTCATTCCTCCATTTCCCTCTTCAGTCACTTCACTGGATTCGCCTTGTAGGGCTGTGGTCAGTACCACTCAAGTCAAGTCTAAGGCCTGTGAAGTTCAAGTCAAGACCAGGCCCGAAAGGGGGTCAAGACTGGAGTTAAGACTGAGAAGAGGGCAGACAAGGATAAGCAATAAACCACACATGCATGTCTTCCTAAAGGTAAAAGTAATGTCTAAGGAGTTTCTCAAGTATTAACAGAGATATAAACTAAAGCCTTAAACATCTAACTAATAAACATATACAAGTTTGAGGACCATCATAATCCCACAAAATTGAGGGCTGATTGAAGTGAGGACCGTTTGGACTCCCCTGACAAAAACATGGAAGCAGCACCTAATTTATCAGAGAGTCAGGCTCACAATGAAAATCATGTAGACTCAGTCCTCAAAGTTTGTGCTTATTCCACATTTCTTTTGTCAGCTGAGTCTAAAGGATCTACACTGACGGTCCAATAATGAGAACCATGGAGACTAAACCACCAAATAAATGTTTAGCTGCTTCCTTTATTAGCTAGCTAAAAAGTCGAATCAGCAGCCAATAGGCCAATAGGCCTCAGAAGTCATGTCCTGATCTGTCGCTGATGAGCTAGCATTTTTCAAGACTTTCATTTTTTATTTTTTTTTAAAGGACAAATGAAGTTTTTTTCCTAATTTAATAATTTATGACATTTAGACATTTGTTTGTATATGAAGAAAAGAAAAGTTTTCGCACATTTTTTACAATCGTAATACAAATCGTGTTCAGGTTGTTAAATTGCTAACAGCTAGGTGGTTAGCCACCTGTGATGACTTGTCACACAATTACGAACTGCAGTGATTCTCCTCCTCTTAATACTTTTGTTGTCATCTTTGAACAAAGGTAACAGTCAACCAAAGAAACACATACAGTAGCTGCTAACCAGGTATTTTTTATGGCCCGAGCAGCAAGCTTCAGTGATTCTAGTCATACATTTATCGGGCACAGAACAGCCAGCTATTTAGCGTGGGCTGCAGTGTAGCTCTTTATTAGCAAAATAATTATTTTGGAAGGAGAGAATTTTGTGGATCCAGTCTCATTTAAAAGAATAGCTTAAATCTCAGACTGTGACAAGGATGACTATGTGAAAGCCCTATGTATTTTACCTATTAAGAAAACGCATTAGATCTAGAATTCCATAATTGGGCAAAGGTTTGTAGTCGATGCTGTGTCAGACTTGTCAGGTCTGTAGTAGCTGAGACCAAGACAAGTCTGGGTCAATATAGACACCCAGATAAGTACCGTATTTCAAAAATGTTGTCTTGAGATGAGGCTACAGCACTACAACCCAACCTGTTTGCATACTTCTCTCCTGCTATCCATCCTCCCTACTTTTCTTCCT
>OMKZ01024312.1:0-12769 GCA_900302535.1 Neoniphon sammara
GTTTTACGCACATTGTTTTTTTTGTGAATCAAAGGCTCTATTGGTAGCAGAGAAACAGAACACAGAGCTGGCATTCCCATTTTTTTCAGGTTCAGTATTTAGTTTCTACCCCAGGCTCGCTGGCAGCGGCTGCTACTTAAGTGTCTATCTGACTTAGATGGAGCAATGTGAGGGGATGAAAGGATAAAAAGGTATGCCAGTTTTTAATACAAATTGTTGCAGGTGTTCCCCCTGATATCTGTGGACTCTGACTAAGATGTTGGCAGAATTCGTTTAATTGCCCACTGGAAGTAGACAAGCATGGGTGTGGTGAAACTGAAGACCAAGAATTATCGTATACGCTCAAATAAAACAACATGGGAGCATTATAAGGAGTACACTGAATTTCTGCCCTGCTGGGAGGCGGGCCGAAGGTTTGCCAAGACAGTCCATCAGTCTGTACAACCATACGTCCATCCTTCTGTCCAACACTTTACTCCATGGCAACACATCTCAAAATCTATTGGGCAGATTGCTGTAAAATTTGGCGAGCACATTCTTGCTCCCAGAGGATGAACCCTGTCAGTTTTGGTGACCGCATGGCCCTTCCTCTGGCACCATCCTCAGGACAAAATATCAGCACTGCACACGAGATAACCAGAGCAAGATTCCTCTGCCATTATTTTGGGCTTGTGAACTCTTTTAGGCTAGCTTTTGTTGAGTCAGCTTTGAATCACAGAATGTACTAACATGGGCTGAGTAGTCAGAGGCTGGATAGTCAGTAACTGAGGCAAGCTTAGGTCTTTCTGGATGTGGCACGTGTCCATGTTTTTTGTAATACTGGATAATTGAGAGTGAGGAAAGCAAAGTGACAGGAGGAATTCATATACAGAACGTAGGTGTTTACTTTTTCTGAAGGAAAGTATAATCCCATTTTATTTTTCAGGGCTGCAAGCCTGTCAGTCATCACATCCGTGTTATCTCTGCCACACTGTCTGTTGACAACCACCCCTGCAACCGCCCCAGAAAGACTGTTCACCCAACCAGCAGTCACTTTTAATTGTTTTTCTTTTTTTTTCTGTGCGAAAGCAAACAGCGAAGACAATGGAAACAAGTCCCTGGGCCTGATGAGACCCTGCTAATTGCCCTGTGTTGTTCATTTTCATAGGTATAATTAGGGAAGAGCGCAGTTGACTGCTCGACAGAAAGGAAAATTCAGCTTATTAGGATGCTAATGTAGATTCAGTCCTTGTCCGCAGTGAAGTCAGCCAGCGCTGTGAGGGAACTTTAATTGTAACTGAAAGTTTCCCTGTTTGTTTAGATCCTGGTCATGTTTCCGATTTATATTCAGTTGTCACTGAATGGAGATAGTGAGGATGCATTGCCTTTTCAGAAGTGGGTCCTTTGATTTGTTTTTCCTCCACTTCAGATTGTTGAGAGATAAAATTTGAGATGTTTTAGCAACCTGTCTCTAGGAGACATACATTTTTGTGCTTGTCTGTTTGTGGCATGTGTATTGAATAATATAACAATGGCATCATATTATATTCCTGTCAGTGTGTTTAGTTAAAATGACTTGCAGAGTTTTCAAGATGACTTACTTTAATAAATTGCAGACTTTTGGCAGTCTGGCAGAGTACCCTGTAGAACTGAAGACTCGTGTTGTCACTGACCAACAAAGGTATTACAAATTGGATCATAAAAAGGAGCATTCACTTCCTCCCTTCTTTTTCAAATAGCTGGAGGTACCTACTCAGTGAGAAGGATTTCCAAGTTAAAATTTTTTTATTGTCAAAAGCATAAAAACACAGCCAGTGCACTTTTAAATGCAGTAAAAATCTTGTGCCCCTGCCGCTCTCTTTAGACAACATAAGACACAACTAGTAGTGGCTTAAGCATTAAGATAAAGCACCTTCACTGTGACTTACAATGCAGCATACTGCAACTGCCAGACAGGACGAGTGAGATCTGTGTGTGTGTGTGTGTGTGCGCGCGTGCGTGCATGTGTGTGCCTGTGTGTGTGCTTAACTCTCTCCCACGCTGCGGCTTTGGAGGTTTATCCAGTGTAATAGCATTTTAAATAAACAATCTTTGCCTGAAACAGGCCCTGCATTGTGGTGTGGCAGATAGGCCGAATCCAAGCCAGGGCCAGCAGCTGTCAAACATGGCAGCAAGGGTTGCAATAGGAAATTGAGAATTATGTTACTATGATGTTAGAACCATGACTTGTTAACAGGGGTGAGTTGGAGAACTGCGCTCATTTGTTTGTGAAAGGCCAGTACCTTTTGTGCCTACCATTGTAAGTTTTATGGCTCTGTGTTGTATAACGTTGTATTGTAGCAGTGTTACAACTTGGCCTGCAGAGGAGTTCATCAGTGAAATGAAGTGTTATTGCAGGGCCAGAACCGAATCAAGAAACTTGGCACCACGGGACCAAAAACATCCTTTATGACTAGTTAGAGTGGCACGCGGCACAAATGGTCCAGTGTCTCCACCCCTTCCCTGCCAGCAAAGGAAGAGTTCCTTCCTTCTAAATTGTTGCCTGATGCTTAGATGATGATGTGGGAGTCCCGGGAGACACTGTACATACGGCGATCTCACGTCTCCCATCCCCTCGTCCTCGCCCCTTCACACTCTGGCCCTCCGAGCTGACATGTCTTCCTTCCCTCCCTAAAATTATCCGCGCAACTTAATTATCTAATGTCAGCCAAAAGCAGGCTCTCCTGTCAACCAGTGACGGCTCTCGTTGAGGAAAACATGTTTTCTCACCAATTTAGAGGCAACTACAACTAGAGCTAGAGACAGTCGTATTAAGGAAGACAAATGTGGCAGACGACCTTGAATGTTCACTCGTGGGAATTCAGCCCTTCTGCCCAGTTTGTTGCAGCAAAGTGATGTTGGAACATGCCTGGAGCCTCCTTACCTTACAGCAGCAGCAATAAAAAGTTGTTCCCTCACTGGACAGGACGGCCTGTTTGACTTGGCACTCAGCTGTGGTCTGTGGATGAGAATCTAGCTTCCTATTCCTGTAAAACATCCCTTTATCTTGCTTGATATGGAGCCTGTGAAGACTTTCCCTCTCTTCCTGTCGGCCTTGGTTTCTGTTCGACTGCGTTTTCAGTCTCCTTTATTGTTCAGCCACCAGCATTTTTTTTTTATTTTAAAAAGTTTCTGGATAGGACCTATCATCACTTAGAGTAGGAAAAAAAACAGACCACAAATCTAGATCTGCAGACGCACACACACACTGAAGATGAAACGGTCAATTTGAATTCTATTTCATAATAAATCCTCTGATTTATAACGAGAGTAATGAGCCATGTTGTTTTGACTGTATTTCCTCAAGTATTTATTCATAGTTGTTTCTCATTTTGGAGGTTGAAATGAGGGAGGCTGTTGAATTGCCCTAACAAGGAGTGCAGTTGGAATGTTTTCAGCCAATTTTAGCAAAAAAGATTGCCTGGATTTAAGCGTATTTTGTCATATCTACCTTAATATGCCCAATACACTGAGTTGTAGGTTCAGGTGTTTTTAAGATGATAGGGAAATTCACTCAATTTATGAATCAGTCATTGTTTGCATTGCCATTCGTATAGGGTTGCTGACTATTTGAAGCTCCTGATTACTAATATGAACTGAAATCAGTATCACATTTTAATGCTTAGCCTTAACAACTCCAGAATTTGGAAATGATTCAGCAGTTATCTCTTTCTGTTGTCGAGCCAGACCTCAGAAGTTGCTGTGTCGACACAGTGGCTCGCTCTAACAAATCACACAGGCTTCCATCTGGACGACCTTCAAGTCAGGAACTCCTACTGAAGGACCCCAGCGTCAGTGCCAAACGCATACACACACACTCACACACTCTCTGGAAGTCCCACTGAAGGACTCCAGTCCCCTGTGCCTTGGCTTACGTCTTGGCCGCCATTAAAACACATGAACAATAAGGGTCTGATTAAATCCAGAGTGGATTCAGGAAGTAGTGAAACCATTTGAAAGGGAGAGGAGTGCTTTCACACATCCCACTCCCTCCATCACCACCGCTCATGTCTGTTGTCTGGCAGCCTCTGCCTTTGAGGTTGTTGACTGCTCTGATGTAATTTCCTGCAGAACCCGTTGCCTTTCCATTAAGGGTAATTTTTTTATTACCCACTTCATATTGGGAGGTCTTTCATGCAATAAAAAGACAGAAAAAATAAATTGCTTTGTGAAATCTTTATGTTGGGAGTTAACAGCATGAAAAAACCCAGCAGCGACTAACTTTGTCGACTTTCTCTCTTCTTTCTCTTTCTTTGTCTCAGAAATCATCGATGACCTGGCACATCTGGTGGACAAGACAGACGACAGGATCCGTAATGAGACACGAAGGGTGAAGCTGGTGGAAACCAAGTCTGCCTCCTGTGGTGAGCCCTGCCTTCCTTCTTCTTGGAGGGACTCATGTGTATCTTGGTCTGTTAAGACGGACCTTAACATCTGCATTTGATCTGTACTCTTAATAACTCCACCACAATAACTTATTTCTCTGAATATTAACAGTTCCCATGCATCAGGTTCCTCACATTTTCCCCTAGGGATACATTGATGCCAGTGTCAGTATCGGTGGGCAAAAATGGGGATTTGGTATCAGAGATTAGACTAATATCCAATACCAAAAGCTCTGAGTAACATTTCAGATATAAAGTAAACTATCTTGAATTTTCTGCATTTTTGGTGCACAGAAGCCTGTATTTCTCAAATGCTGAGAAAAAGGAAGATTTTGTATTTATTTTTTCTGATGACCCCAAACCAGTGGTTCTCAAACTTTGTTTAGCTGTTGTTTAGCTAAATGTCTAGCTATGCTACCAGTCTCTCTTATGTTCATTTAACACTACAAAGTTATTTATTTTCACCAATTTAGTAATTTGTCAATGGAAACGACCATATCAAAAGTAAACATAGCTAATATAATGATAGGCCAACAAAATGCAAGAGGGTAGGGTCTTACTTCTTGGTCATTTTCCTGTGTATTTATTCCATTTTATTGTTTTGTTGTGTGGAATTTACAACAGTAATAATCCAAGTCATTTGCCTGAGTGAGAGATATAATCTATGGTTATGCTCTGTGTGGGGGCCAGGAAGAGGAATGCTGCCAGCAATATGTGTCATCAGCCATTGAGGGACATCATTACTATCGCTGGCTTTGCCTTCATTGTAGTGCTTAATGGAGCAGAAACGACGACACTGATGACGACAAGCCCTCTTGGCACAGAGTAACTTGTTGGTGAATAGTGGGTGGACTGGCTCTGTCCGTCACGCCTGCTAACATGGGTCCCTGGGCTTTAGAAAGGGGTCCCTCATGCTAGATCTCACAGCCATTCCCTCCCTTGCTTTCTGTGATGTTTTCAGGAATTGTCTAAAGACCACAGATTCCAGTGATTAAGGCCCAAGTCAGTCACCTCTCTCTCTCTCTCTCTCCGCTGACTTTGGTAAAGTTGAGTTGTTCGCTGAGAGGCTTTGTTAGCGCATGGCCCTCCCTCGCCATTACCCCAGATCTGCCTCAGTTTGTTTAACTGTTGTTTGGTCTCTTACAAAGAGACTCCACTTCTCTCTTTCCTCTCAATGGGCGACTCTGGTGAGAGGAAAGAGGCTGCCATGGGAGGTGGGTTAGCTGGCTACAGCCGAGCTGTGGAATGTGGGAGTTGCTCTGCTCCTGGCAAGGGCCGGGCTCCGTTTGCCTAGTCAAACGCTAGGCAGCATCACTGTGGCAAAGGCCGCATTGTTGCACTAAGCGACCTGGCTAACAGGCAGCCAGGGACAGGAGTGGAGGAAGCAGTATGAAGGTCAGCCCTCAGAATGCTTCATTCCTTTGGCCTTGTCCCCATGGTGCTGGAGCACGGGTTTGTTTGAAGATCCCAGAGCTCGTATTGTGCTGCAACCAGGACTCTTTCTTTCTTTCTGTCTTTCTCTCTTCTGCTGCCCCACCTCCCTCCTTCCCCTCCTCAGTTCCAGGCTGAAGAATATTCATGGTATTTATCAGTGTGTGTGTGGGTGCGGGTGTGGATGTGCAAGCGTGCTCATGCACACCTGCACATCCACATGCATTGTGTACATGTGCGTTCATATATTTTTGTCTTTGTATGCACTCGTATTTTCCTTCGTGTGTCTGATGCACAATCATGCAACCACATTTTTTTGTGTGTTTGGAGACATGCATGCTTGGAGACATTGGAACGTTTGTGTGTGTTCATGTGTGTGTTTGTGTGTGTGTCGGAGTTTCCTTGTGGATGGAAAATTCCCCTGTGCTTTTCTTCATTCTCACCTCAATGCTCTCTCTTTTTTTTCCATCCTTCCCTGTCATCCCCCCTGCTCCTCTCCCCGGTTGTTTGACACTTGTCTTTGTGTCGAACAGCGAAAGAATTGAAAATACTACATGCCACACATCTTTTCGAGGGCTTTCCCTCTTTCTCTGTGGCAGTGTGTTTATGATTCCTGAGCTTTAAGTCTTTATTTATTTTTGAAACCACCTCTCATCCAGAGCCGCCGTTTGGTGTTATGTCTCTGCCGAGCGCTTGTAAAGTTGGGAACGTCTGGCTTTGACAGGCGAGTGCATACTTAACATAGCTTTTGGTAGCTCTCTCGCTTTAAAAGAGGCATTTTAGTTTTTACTGGCATAAGTTGTGCTAAAAGTTGAAAAATGCAGGCTAAAAAATAATAAATGTCCTTCACTAAGGGGTTTACCAATAGTAATAAATTAAACATTTTCACCCTCTGTAAACTCAGGGGTATAACAGTTTGTATGTGTGTGAATGCACCAGAGATCTCCAATGAGGAGTTGAAAGCTGCAGAAGTGTAAGCTGAGCTAACTGTATGGGTCATCTCCCCTAAAGGAGGGAAGGGCCCACATACTGCTTGGCCATGGTTCCTGTGGCATGCTGTGCGTGACTGATGCCAGCGGCGTTGTGAAACATCCGTCGTCGTGTTGAAACATACAGGGACACGAGTCAAATACAACATGGGCTTCTGCAGACATCTGTCTCCTGGACGCAGACTAGAAGATTTGGACCAGATTTAGCCCCATTAAGGCTGCTCCATACATACTTGAAAGATTGGGATGAAACTACCACATTATTTTCCACTCAAGTTTCTCAGAGTCTTGTAGAAAATTTGGCTTTGTTTTTTTAAATAGCGATATCAGTATGCCTATACATCCTGAAACTGAGGGAGGAGATTAACAAATAAGACATATGTGCTCACATATAAGTCACAATTAGTTAGTTTGATGTTAAGGTGTTTTTTTTTACTGTAACAGTGATGTCATGTCAAGATATGTCACATTACAGCCCTCTAAGACTTTAGTGACAATGAGTAAGAACTTCTTCTTCTTAGACTCCCCATTTTGCAAAGATACTCATACAGGGAAATGTCTGCTGTATAAGACATTTTTTCCACAGCTGCCTCAATGCACCATTATGCAATGCAGCCACAGTTTGTATGTTTGCAGATCTATCGTTGGTAGCATGTGAAATATAAAACAGTAATTTGAGTAATTTGAATGACTGAGCATTGCACACCATGACATTGTTCTCTCTCTACTCTGACTTTTTCGCTACTGGAAAAATATTCTCTCTTCCTGCACCTATACAGCACAAAGAACCACCGTTTCTGGTGGTTGTTAAAAGTCATTCAAGAAATTCAATGACTGAAGTAAAAATAGAATAGAGGAGATGCTGTAAATCACAATGGTAAACCATGAAACCCAATGAACATCACAAATTGCTGAGTATCTGAGTTCCCTTTAAGTTTACCTGCTAGTATTTTATCGTATTTTTTTAACCCTTGGACCAAGACTACAAAGTTCAGGCTGTCACTATAAGTAACCAAGCCAAATTCACAGAGTCATTTCCACTTCTTTTAGCTGATATAAATGGAAATTGAGGAGTGGAGGCTTTGAGTTAGGCTGGATTAGAGTGGCAGATTAATCTACAGCACCAAAGGGCCTTGGAGAGAGTGGTGTGAGTTTCCCAGGGCTTAAGCATCTCATCAGGCAGCATCAGTGCTGGGGCAACCCCTCTCAACAGAGCTAATCCTCAGTCTGTAGAGGGCCACTTCTACAACCCCATGAATTTCGCAGGTGGCTCGCATCTCAAGTAGGTTTGAACTGTTTGGACTGGAGGGCTTGTCTGTGGAGAGGGTGGGTGAGGGGCAGCATTTGACATTGTTGGAGGAGGAACATGTAGAGCAACTTAAAGGAATACTCCCAACGTTTTGTGCAATATAGATGAAGTTAGATGGTAGGAACTATAATAAACTATAACTATAGTTCTTACCATGTATAGTTCCTACCATCTAACTTCTAAAACAGATTTTAAATACACGATACACTGTCTAAATAAGACAGCTTTGGAGTTGCTGTAAGGTTTATTTTTTTACTTTGACAGAGCTAGACTAGCTGACTCCTGTAGACTTCAAGTCTTTATGCTAAGCTAATATGAAATGCTAACCATTGGAACTGAAGCAGTGGATGTACAGAGCTGAAAATGGTATCAAAACATCTTGTCTAAGTCTGGGTGAGTTGGCAAAAGGGAATATTGCCCAAAACGTTGGAGTATTCCTTTAACTGCACTGAGTCTCTAATTCTGGAGTCTGCATCTGTCAAGAAACCGCTAACTTTGCTGTTTAGGTAAGCCTTACTTTTAAAACCCGTGGTTGTCTGTTGTCATTGAGTTTGTGGCAGTGTTTCCCTCTCTTCCCTGCTTCCTTATATTGACCTGACAATACTGTTGAATACCGCAAGAAAAAGCAATTGAATATGTTTCACATGGGTTGATGAAAGGAGTGCTTAAAGTAACACATCCTCCTAATGGTGTTTCCACGTTTGAGACTTCTCTAAGTGACTGGCAAGTTCAATTGCCTCAAGCCATCTATAAATATTTGAAAGCCTTCTCACAAGTAAGTTTTTGCCCAGGTTTGCTGAGGAAGCAGCAATCCAATCCAAGTTATTGTTCTCACACCACACAGTTACAGCATGGCACATATGGTTTGATCCACCAACACAATATCTGATCCCTGAAGCTCAAGGTTTGTCATGTTAACAAACACTTACCTCACCTTTACAGCTGGATTTTGGCAGGCCAGAGTGGAATACTTGGTGTTTTTAAAAGGGTAGAATTGGAACAGCAACTTTTGAATTACTTATCTCTGACTAACACTCCAATAATTCAGCAATATCTATGTTGTTGCATAACCAATAATTCCGCAATACTTTTTGTTTGGACAATTCATAGCCCAGAATTGTCAATGCTGTTTTTTTCTGTTTTGTGTTTTAGGACTAAAACAATGAGCACCACATTAACTTTGTTAAGATAATACTTTGACTAACACCCCGCACCTCCCCCGCCCTTTCCTTTGAGGTCATCCTCATCTTTTGTGGTCCAAAAAGGTCCATGAACCATAAGCAGGGGGCATGAAGGGGGTAATTGGGGGTGTTCAGAGGTTGTCCAAAATCTAACCTCTGCCTGTCTACGCCTCTCACCAATTATTCCTTTTCGCTGTGATTTGTCTTACTGATGTGTCACAAAATTGCTAAGATGGGATGGACCCGGACTGTGGCCTCCAAAGGTCGTGGGTGGTCAGTCTCACAGCTGACACCAACCAACTCTCTCAGCATCAGTGACATGGTTGAGCCCTAATCTATCTGGCAAGCAAACGCCATTATTGTCATTAGTCTCCTGAGGCCTTCTGAGGGTCAGGAGAAGCTTATTTAGTTACTCAGGCAGACGGTGAAGGTCCAAAGGGAGGGGGAGGTTGAGTGTGGGTGTCTGATGTGGCTCCATGTGATGTTAAAGGGTGTGAGATCTCCTGTTCCACAAACACTGTTACACAGCTTACCCCTCTCAGTATTGATGCTTTGTCGTCATTAAATTGAGCTGCTGACAGATGTAGAGCCAGGCTGAATATAAATCTGATGTCTGAATCTAAAGTAGATTGTCTGTTCCAGGTTGCCTCAGTATCCTTCACAACTAAAACTAACTGATTGCTGGGAGTTTGTGTGTATATTTGCTCTCAGTGTGAGGTGTTTAAAGAGCCATCACAAGAACTGTTCAAATGTATGTTTCTACTTTGATGTTTAAATTAGGCCCACATGTGTAAGTTATCAAGGGGAGAGGTTTCGTCTGGACCAGTGACAACTTCTAGCATGCCTGTCTTGTGGACCACATACCATATAAGAGATAAAGACATACCGTCTTAAATAACTGGGAAGACTCAAAGGAGATGGACAGAGAGAGTGCCACACTGAGCTAAAGAGATGCAGAGACATCTGGACCTTTTACAGCCGTACCCCATCTTCTGGCAGAGGAACCAGCATCAGCATTACATTTAATAAGACCTCCCCACCACCACCAGCACCACACCACGAGCAATTAGTTCAGCATGGCTTATATCTCGGCCTGTCTCTGTCCCTATGGGAAAGACGACCAATTAGGAACACAGGAGGAGAGAGCCAAAGAATGAGAGAAATGTAAACCCAAAGTGAAAGGCTGGGGAAAATACCAGCCGCATGCTAAATAACAATGGACAACTTTAGTTGGTGAGGGGACTGTCGACAGCCCTCAGGCTAGCCAGAGATGCAGATGTTTGAAATCTTCACCCCGGTGCCATTCTGGAAGGAATGGGGAGAGGGGGGCTGCAGGCGAATTTGCCCTTGAAGAAAGTTTTCCATATCTGATGTGTATGGCATGGTTAGTAGTATAGGTCATAGAATATATATATACTGTACTGAAGGAAAGACCACCACATCCTGAAGGCATTTCAATGTTTATGATGCGCATGACATAAGCCACCCACCACCACTTTTCTCATATCACCTTAAAGATTTTACAGAATTTGAAACAGCTGAGCTGTAACCTATATGACTTAATTGTTAGTTTTTGCTAATTTAACCAGCCCAATGATTAAATTCAGCGGTGTTATTGTTGCGACAGACTTACCTTAAAATTCTTCTCATTACGTTAAAATTGTAATTTCAGGCGTAGCTTGCAAAATTCCTCATAGGAACACTTCTCTTGACTAAGAATGGAAATCCCATCTACAGTGGATTTTACAACAGATTTCTTTTTTTGGGTCAGGACCATAATAAAAGCTGTAATATTTTCAGGTCGTGGGGGTGAGGCACTTTTGATGAAGTGTGAGCGAGTCTTTGCACATTTTGTCTGGTTCCCTAGTATCAGTGAAAAACAATGATTATCCTCTCAAGCCAGAATCAGAAACACATGCCTATCACAGTGTGCAATCTGCGTCAATGAAACTTTCGTGGCTGTCGAACGCATGTAACTTGCATTAAGTCATCAGGAGAAGAATGAAGATATGCTGCAAGGGCATAAGCACTCAGGTCTTGTGTTAGATCAAGGGCTTTGAGAACTAGTAGTGAGCCATGTAGGCTTCTTACCTCTTCCAAGTGTGTTCCCTTGTGTCTGATGCATTCCCTTCTTTCTATCTGACTCACATGTTTTTATGTTCAGACTTTGTGTCGGCAAACTTGCATGACACAGTACAGAGCCCATCTGAAAAGCTAGACTGCAATTCAAAATGCACTCACTCATTTGCTTGCTATCAGCATGTCTGTCCTGGAAACTGGACTGGACAGAATTTTAATGAAGAAATGCATCCATCTTATCAGCCTAAATCATAAAGTGGGGCTGCGACAGAGAGGAGCGTCCCATCCCCCAAATTGAGACACCATAGAGTTTTCTCTGAAATGAAATTCTTATATTGGTTATGGTCACTGGAGGGTGAAAAATTGGAGGTGAGAAATTGAAACTGTCCAGAGACAGTGGGACTCAGCAGTATTGGATTTTTTTGGCTTCTATCCCCTTGATATAAAGTGATTGCAGACCGGAAAAGCTAGTATACGTGAATGTGCTCTCATTTCTTCACTTAAATCACCTTATAGGTTTTCTGGGAAGTCCTTGAAGTCCTTAAATTTTGAACAATTACCTTTTGCTACCTTTTTGGAGCCACCAATGTGCAACACTGCCTCGTGCAGCTTTAAGGGGCCATGCACACAGAGGACATGTCTAAATTTCATCAAGCTATTTTGTAATTGTTTCCCAATGTAAACATGAATCAGACGGACGTCTTTTTACCTTGCGTTGCGTCTCGCTGTTTTTGAACGCAGGGCGCCGCTGTTGCTTGCTGTTTTTGGAAAGCGTCCAAAGTTGAAATCTGTTCAACTTTTCCTGAGACGCAGCACTCATCAATGTCAGTTTTACCACAAGCGACCAATCAGAAGAAAGACAAATATTGATAAACATCTGCTGCTAAGAGGCTAGCTGCATTTTCATGTTGTCATAGCAACGGTCAAACGCTGTATTTTTCTCCTCGCTTTTACATGATGCCGTGTCCCAGCTACAGTAGCATCGCAATTCAAGCACATCCTCTGTGTGCACGGCCCCTAAGTTAGGATGTTTTGTAGGGTTTCTGCCAGTCGCCGGGAAGGGAAGTACTAAACTGCTGTATTTAGTGATTTTCTTTGCCATTCATCTGTTGAGTTATCCATTCCTCTTTTGGCCACGGCTCTTAGTTGCAGCTAGCTAGCTTCCACTTTCTCTGATTTTCTCATGGTCACACTTTTTCTGAATCTTCAAGCAATGGCAAACTAGCTACTTCATTAAGTTAGCAGCTAGTTAAGCTAGCAATTAGCAGCTAGCTTCTGCCTCTCAACACAAAATGGATAAATTGCAAGCGGATTTGGACATAGCAGTATAACAGGCAACTGCAACATTTTAAAATTTTTAATCATGTCTGTATGTTG
>OMKZ01024313.1:16741-34706 GCA_900302535.1 Neoniphon sammara
GAACGTGTTATGCACCTAACATACACGTTAATGTTGGCAGCCCTAATATCAATGTAAAATGTAAAATATCACGACACTCAGCTTTACTGGTTTCTTTTTTGCACAGTTCTGGTTCTTCATCATAGCGTCTGACTTATGACACATTTTCTGTCATAATGATGCCAAAGGTCGTGCTTGTTTTGATTTATGAAAAACAAGTTGCTGTAACTGGTCTTGAACTCTTGGAAACACCTTCTGAGAAACAAAGCAATTGCCCCCCACTTTTCCGAGTGGAGAGAGTGATTATCTGTGTTTCTTGTTCTGACCTCATCCCCTCCAACCACACACACACACACACACAAACACACTCACACACCATCCTCAATCCCCACCCCTCACCCTTTTACACACACACACAAAAAAACTGAGCAATATTCCTTTGTCAGCCAACTTTTAGAAGATTAACCTTGAAATTGCCAAGGGGCATCCCTACTTACCCCCAGCCCCCTCCCCCCGCCTCTCCCTCTGTTTGCAGCTCCCTCTCAGTGCATACTTGCGCAACAAGTGGCGCCGCTGCAGAGCCCCCTGGGTATTAAAGGGCTGAGTGGCGTCCCAGAGAGCAGTAATTACCCCATCGTTCAGGTGATTTAAGGGCCGGGAACATGCTGACCCATGCATGGCACCGAAAATCCCATATTACACTGACACCTACCCATGTTCTGTATGCATCAGTGTTTCGGGATTCATTTATTCTACCGTCTCAGATATGGCGTTTTCACCTATGTAACACGATGATTTTTTTTTTCTGTAATACTAAACATGGACAAGTCTGACTCCACATGCTTTACCTCATGTTTTGACTACAATGAGATGAACTTTGTCACATCCCTGTCAGAGATCTTTGTCAAAGCATTTTGGAAGCAGCTTTGCAATATCTTCTCTGCAGTGCGGACTTAAATCCTATAATGTCCATTGCCTGTAGAAGCTGGTGCATTCAAAAATTTATAAGCCACCTTGGGATTCCCAGGCTCATACTTTGCATTTAAACTGCACGTTCTAAAACATGCTGGGTCCTTACAAAAGGTGATGTAACTCTGGAATCATCTGTACAGCTGTATTACCAGTGCTGTGGGTTAGCAGCCATTATTAATAAAAGAAATAAAAACCAAGTACAAGGTAACAATAACTTGTACTTGACAGCCTATAATTCAAAAGACAGGGCTGATAATTGGGTTTAGTTGACTCCCCACCCCCTGCAGACAGAGCGGTGACAACAGGGAATGTTTCAGCTTTAACGAGGTCAGGGACGATGCCGGTTAATGGGGAAGGGATGGTCCTCTGGCTCTGCACCGCTTAGCTCTCACCTCTGTCTCATTCTCTCTCTCTCTCTGTCTCTGGCACAAGTGGTCCTGACTGAGAAATTAGATAGTGATGGGGAGGAAGTTCATCGGGCGAATGCTGCTGGCAATGAATAGTTTATCCAATTTCTCCAGGGGGATCAATAAAGTGTCTTTTAATCTGCATCTCTGCAGTATCTACCATTTATCTATTAGTTAGAGCTATCTATTATTATCTATATGTGCATGTACGTGCATGTACCCACAGGTTTGTGATTTTACTCTGCAAATGGACTTCCGACATAGTATCCATGTCCACCGGAGTAAATTAACTGCCGCTTCAGGGCCATAAAACAATGACTGTTGTGGGAAAACACACACATGTACTAATGATGTTCAAAGTAAAGAATCCATTAATCTCATTCCTAATCAATATCCAGCAGCTATGGTGGTCTTGCCACTCCAAGGACCTACAATTTACAAAATAATTTAGCATCTGCAAGTTATGTGAGATTTGCCAGAGCCGTGTTAAGTCATTTAAAAAGAGGAACAAAGTGAGAAAGGGAGAGAGAGGAGGCTGAAAGGACAGAGTAGCTTCCTCTCACTCAAGTTTTTCTTCAGCATTTGTGACTAAAGTATTTAAATTTCCTTTGTTCTTCCAAAGGTTATGTTGCTGACAGCACTGGGTAAAGAAACTGTGGCTTTCCAGTCGTAATCCCTGTAATTAAGTCTAGGTGTGTCTCCATTAGCTCAGCAGGCTTTGACACAGATTAGTAATGACCCAGGAGAGAATATAATTGCTTCTTAATTTAAAGTTGTGAGGTGCATGAAATACCTAAGGCTCAGGCTGCCGTTTTGGCTGTGCTTGGTTGTTGGTTAATGGATTAGCTAAATGAGCCGGCAGCTTCACGGGTCCTCTGTTTTATGATGCCGTTTGCACTTGTTCTCCGCATAGAGAGAGGGCTGTTTCCCATGAAGACTCCTTGTTTCAAAAAAGTATGTATAAAAAGAGAAAAAATTTGTTTGAAGGATTGTTTGATGGGAACTTGTTTAAAAGGCAGAAAGCTGTTAGAGGATATCTTTTTTATATCCTCTAACAGTTTAAATCTATTGTAGAGGCAGATGAAACTGGAAGTCACCCAGTGGTTTGTCAAGTAATAACCATATAAACATCAAAATTTAGGCACCGGTAACGACAAGTTACATTTTAAGGTGCACCTGGTTCTCAAACTCTTCTCAATAACAGAACCATTTCTAAAATCTTTCAGGTAAGCATACAGGTTTAAAAAATAAATACAGAGACAAAGAAAGTGAAGGAAGAGAACTGAAGCAACTCAATAGGACCTCACCTGAAGACCTACCAGTTTTATAATAACAGCATGTGGGAAACGTGAACATTTCTTTTCATCCGTGGAAGTGACATTGTCATGTCAGCTAGCAAGTTGAGACACCGACACCCTCCATTACTCATGCATGACATCTGTCCAAGCTGACTTAGGCCATACAATTATGAGGCTTTGGACCAGCCATCATGTCCTTTTAAGTCCTTTCTTTTGTCCTCAGTGAGACGTCTCCAAAGTGTCCAGGGATCCAGTGACAATGCACTGAACCAACCCCAACAGACCATGATGAGAAGAATCTGAACTGATCATTAAAGGCTGCATTTACACTTGGGCAAAAAGAAAAAGGCAAACCATTTAAACCTATGTAACTCATAGCTTAAATAAACTTTATTCCCACAGTGACTAAACATAGTATTCTTATAGACTGTCATTCAGGATAAATGTGTACCCTATGGTTACTATTCATTCTAAAATGAGTGAGTGTAAGAGAGTTTAAGGGAGTTGGGCAGTTCCAGTGAAGACAGTGCTATAAAGATTCAAATTGTGTGTGTCTTTGTGAAACCGGGCAGGGTTAAACAGAGCCAGGATTTGATGTAATCATTAATAATGCAAATTCAGTGGTACCATATTTGGGGTTACTCCACCTCCAAGTAGGTAATAGGTTCAAGTGCTTCCTTTATCAGCAATTAAAATGCATTGGACATTGTAGCAGTAGCACATCACAAATTATATAATTTTCACTGTCTGCACAGCAAAAGGAAAACAGTTTTAAAATAGCACTCTGGGGACTGTTTACCCACTGGTGTGTTTTCAGTGACCATTTTTGTGGGGACAGGAAGCCAAAACAAAAAGAAAAGGTGCATTGTTGTTGTTGTGTGGACGTGGCCTGAGTAAGAAGTGAGGCGGTGCCATTTGACTGACTGATTGAAGGACCTGAATTTGAACCTTGATGAACACATCTTGTGCAGTGGGTGGAGATATCCAACTCCTGGAATTTGAAGTTGGAGTCAGATCCTGACTCCAACTTCAAGGTGGAGAGTCACTGGAGCCGTCTCTTCGGCTTCCATTAAATGACTCCTTATTGCTGCACCGTGGAACACCTACATTTAATCTTTGACTATGACAAGTCTTATGCTGCAGTCACATCTGAATTCAGTCTGCGGAAACATCTGAGTAGCAGTAGTACCAGTAACGTGTGAACCAAAACAAAAGGAGCTAGCAGGTTAAATAAAAAGGATTCAAAAGCGATTCAGTGCTGAATCGTGTCTCGTGGCTGAGTGCAAGCCAGGCTGATTGCCATTTATGTTGCAGTTCATAATCTGGCAGCGTTGTGTTGTATAGCACCTGGTGGTGGGACACCGCCAACATACAACTCACTCATTGTTTTGACCACCTAGGCTAGATGTGTTTCTATTGGTTGTTTAGTGCGAATTCGCAGGTCAAAGTTGAACAAGAGTGAACTCTGACCTTCACGTTCATGTGCGGGTGGTGCGCTAATTTTCTGCAACCGGATGCGACTACTTTCTTTCGTCGTTTGCATGGGTTTTGAATTGATGTGTACGGGAAACGCAACGGATATCCATCTGAGTTTAGTACTAATGTGACCGCAGCTTTATGCTAGAAACAAGTAATGATGTATACATACATGGGAATAGTCTTTAAATTTTGCAAGCAATAATCCTAATATTCTTCTATAGGCAGGAAAAAGTCAGCTCAAAATCCAATAGCAGTCTAGTGTCTCATTATTATGAACACGTGGACAATAAACAAAACATACCAAGTTTGCTCGGCATGTATTTATTGAGCTTTAGTGTTTTTTTGTTTTGTTTTTCCCTTACGGCCCCATCTGCAGTTTCTTTGTTTTGGTCAAAGATGTATTGATCATCCTGAGCCCCGCCCTTCAAATTCATCTATTGAAACCATGTCATCAGCTGCCAATTTGAGGAAGTGGATCTGGTTTCACAGCTCCTCAGGCAGGCTGTGGGAGGGACTGCATTAGCTATGATATAACATACACACACACACACACACACACACACACACATCCAACTAAATAACAACGGCATTTTCCCAGGGCTGGTCATGTGACCTGTATTGTCACTGTGAAAATGTGGCACCAGCGTTCTGAGCGGAGGGGCAGTAGAAGAAGAAAAGAGACCGACAAGCAACAGGATGTCAATTACACGGCAGCAGTGAAATCCACACTTCACACCGGCTTAAAGCTGTCAACTGTCAATAGAGAGGAATGCCAGACAGCCTGCCATACTGGAGTCTGCTCAGGAGGAGAACTCTGTGTGTGTGTGTGTGTGCGTGTGTGTGTGCATCTATACTCTGTAATTGGAAACATTCATTCATCCATGCACAAAAGTGAAGCACTTTTGCACACACACACACACACACACACACACACACACACACTGGCATACTCACAGTCATCTCTTGACAGACAACAGAGAGACTGGAATAATTTAGGACCTCATTTGACAACTCATGTTCAAATTAGTCAGTACACAAGATCTGATGCAATTATCACTTGGGCTATTTTCTGTTTCAGTGCGAGCCTGCCTCTCTTTATCTTAACACACGGGCGTTACATCTGCACACTGGCGTGTGTTTGCGGTTGCTGGTGTTTGCCCAAAACATAACTTTTCATTGGGAATGCTAATATATTGCAAGATGTCATTGTTGCAGTGATTTCTTCCCCTGTAAATATGACGGTCAAGATAAAAAATGGCTCTGATAGCACATTTAAAGCCGATATGATTTTGCAGTCATACTAATTTTCTTTTCTGAATTGCTGTATTGTGTGTTTGTTGACTATAAAATGACAAAATGAATGAGGAAAAAGGGGAAGAAAGTACATCTAAGTTAAGAATGAAATTAAAAGAACAAAAAAAGGTGACAGGGAAGTTTTTTTTTAAATACAAAATTAAGCATTGTGATGTTAAATCTTATACTTAGAAATCTTATACTAAAAATTAGTGAGATTATGTTGACTGCTACTCTTCTGTTTTGCGTCGTGCCCATGTGCTGCCTGGCTGTGTGTTAATCAACCAGAGGAATTTTATTAGTCTCTTAACAGGGAACAGCTTTGATTAATGAAAAAGGCCCCTGGTCTCCACGTGCTCGGAAACACGCGCTAATGAACTAACCTCAATGGGTCTCAAGACACACTCTGGTTGTTGACACCTCTAAAAAAACAGCATAAAAGGCCGCATGAAGTGGCATAAAGAGTTGCAGGTAATAAATTAAATTCAAGTTAAGATTTACTTAGATAATTGATCCAGATAATCACAGGTGTATATTATTCCCAGGTGTTTTTGTTCTCAGTGACATGGAGCTTTGGAATTGTGTTTAACTTTTAGTTTATATCACCTGAAACCAGACCCGGACCCTGCACAGCACACAGCACACACACACACACACACACACACACACACACAAACCATAATTTAGTAGAGAAATAACCCCAGCTTGCGTTCGAAATTGCGACCAGGTATGTTGCCTGTCTGTGTGTGTGTGTGTGTGTGTGTGCGCGCGCGTGCAGGGCCACTAAATTAAGAACTTATTAGGACTTAAAAACCCTATCCTATTTCACGCGAGGAGCCTCTGGGGGAAACAAGGATTACCCTTCAAAGCCTGCAGTTTGGTGCTTTTTATGTTGTAACACTTAATATTTTATGTAGATGTGATGGTTGGAACGTTTCAAGAGGTCAGATGTCAACGTTAGATGTATTAATGCTACATGCATGGTCTTGCCACTCGCTAATTGCATGTGTTTTAGATTTTAATCCCCATAACAAATAAGGAATAAATCATTTACAACAAACAAAAGCAAGCAAACCCCTGACATGAACAAGCCAAGCGGCAAACATTTAGGTATTACTTCATTTCTGCCGACACATTTTATTTGAGTTTCCAGTACCAAATGTTTCCTATATTTTTTTGTAGATTTTTCCTTTGAAATGAAGGTTTAGCTGAGTGGGACTAATTCAAAAAATTCTAAACATTGTGTGGAATTAATTATAATTTAATGGGGTGAATCTGGTGTAGCAAACAGTACGCTATTATAACAATTATTTCTTTTAATGAGTCTGTAACTCGTTGCAGCAGAAAATAATAAATCAGGAATTTGGGTAATTTCCTTTTTCATTCAAACATTCTGCCAACCAGGGCAATGCTGTCTCATTGTGTTGTTTACATTTTTATGAATACTTCAACAAAGAATATTCTTTTGCATATATTACTACGCAGACAGAGCAGTCAGCTGTATATCTGTGATAATAAATACATACAATACATGTAGTTTAATCATTTGAACATTTGAGCGGTATCATAAATAACATATTTCTTCCTGTCAAGGTTTCACACACCCAGGATGTTGCATTAAGCCAGTTTGTATAAATGTTGGTAATAAGCTCTGGGTGAACTTAAGCATGCAGCGTGGAGGCATTTCAGGAAACAAAGTGCCCAACCAAGGCCCCAAATCCTCCAATCCCCATTAACCCTGCAGTAAATACACTCTCACATAAACACAGAAATGAAGGACACGGAGGGGAAATGCAGCGCCGGTATGGGGTGGTAAGAAACCGCAGAATCACCAGAGATGGAAAAGGCCCTTTATGAGTTCAGGTCCATCAGAGAAAAGACCACAGCTGTGATTAAAAAGACTTCCCCTAGTTATAGTCACATCGAGTTCTAAATAAGTGTTTACACACGTGGCTTAATTGGATCTTGGATATTTGTATAGTTAGAAAGTCGTTACAGTACAAAAGTTGTAGTTGAATGATGATATATCAGTAGGGTAAATGTACAACCTTTGAGCAATCAGTTAAATCAAGGGGTGGCTTGCAATGTTCTCTTTATTCCAATAAGTTTCTTCTACAAATACCGAGCTTTCTTTCACACAGTCCAGTCGCTGTTCAAATGCAGCACTGATCGTCTTCTTGGACACAACAAAATGCTTCAGAGGAGAAAGCCTCCACAGGGCTGAATCCATCTGTATGAGTGGAGGGGCTGGAGCCATGTTTATTAATCACAAAATGAAAATTGATGATGTAAATTTATTTTTAAAAATAAATAAGTGATTTAATCAAAATAAATAAATGATGTTATTTGTTTATTAATGGAAACTGTGCTTGAGAAAAAAAAACTATGGTGAGAGTGTCTCCAAATTTGGCTCATCTTGTCCTATCTATCAACATTTTACATTAGCTGCCTGGCTAAATGCACCAAGGGAGGATATCAGATTTCTTATGGGGGACGAAACAGAGATGGATTTTGAATCTGAAAGAGGGAGAGGGGGGTGGGGTGGGGGTCGTGATAGATTTGGAGAAAGGGAAGCAAACAGAGAGCGACAGAGAGACACAGAGGTCAGCAGTGCAGACAGTCATCGTGTTCCCCCACACAGCAGCTGGACAGTTTGGTGTCGCCGTGTTGTTTAGTGGCTCTGACACAACAATGAAACCCTACCTGCCTCCATTATGATAGTTTCACTCATAACCGTGCCGCTTTGGTTTCAAACTGGAGAACCTGTTTTGTGGTTTTGTGAGGCCGTCACTTGACCTACTCACTGCTCTTCCCTATTAAAACAGTCTCTGGAGGAGCGGGGGGTTATGGGAATGAAAACAGACTCTTTTTTTCTTTATATCTTTTCAACTGTTGTTTGTTTCCTCCATTCAGGCACAAATACTGAGTCTTTTCACTAAAATGATAATGAATTGACAATGAAAACAACATTTGTATGCATTTCTACAGATTGGTCACATTTTAGTTTTTTTATTTATTGCTTAACTGTGTTTTTCTTAAAGGAATACTCCAATGTTTTGGGCAGTATCCCCTTTTGCCAACTTACCCAGACTGAGACAAGATTTTTGATACCATTTTCACTTGTGTGCATCCACGGGTTTGGCTCCATTGGTTAGCATTTCATGTTAGCTTAGCATAAAGACTTAAAGTCTTTGGGAGTCAGCTGGTCTAGATGGTAGGAACTATAACCGCTGAACATATGTAGCCATGAGTTTGTTCCTACCATCTAACTTCTCCTAAAATGACTCTTTTTTTAAAAAAAGAAAAAATAAAGAACATGAAGAGACATGTAGTTCAAATACACATGATACACTGTGTAAATAAGACAGCTTCAGAGTTGCTGGAAGGCTTATTTTATCACTTTGATGGAGCTAGATTAGCTGATTCTCAAAGACTTTATGCTAAGCTAACACGAAACCATCGGAACTGAAGCAGTGGACGTGCAGAAGTGAAAATGGTATCGAGCATCTTGTCTCAGTCTGGGTAAGTTGTCAAAAGGGGATATTGCCCAGTATTCCTTGAAGAAACACACAGTTAAGCAATAAATAAAAAAACTAAAACATGTGACCAACCTGTAGAAATGCATACAGACATTTTCACTGTCAATTGATTGTTATCATTTTGCCCAAAACATTGGAGTATTCCTTTAACTGTGCATGTTTTTAACTTCGTCTTTTGTACCAGTGCTGCACTGGTACAAAGGCTGCAGAATAAAGGACTGTCTTCATTTGATGTTGAAAAGCTCCAGAAATTTCCAGTGAATTTCCCAAAATGACCAGTCGCTTGGATTTCATAAGACCTGCCTTCATAACAATCACTTGATCATTTATCGAGACTAATTTCTTAACTCCTTTTGATGTCAGGGCTTCAGATGTAACTGTAGACAACCAGATCAAACCATATAATTCAATTAATTATGAAATCATCATCATCATCACATTAAGGTCAAGTCTCTAACTGTAATTTTTGGGATCTGTATGAAGCGGGAGGGAAGGAATACTAAATAAAGTTGGACAATGGCTCCCCCTTCTGACATGATAACAGATGTGCACAAAAATGGTGCTCAGAGGAGATTCAGAGGATTCAGGAGATAGATCAAAATCTTTCCTTTCCTTGTACCTTCTCTGTGATTTCCTTACAGCATGAGTCTCTAAATACAGCTGACAAAATATAGAAAAAATTAATTCTTAAAATAAAAATTCTTTCATACAACCCAAAGTCCCATAAGTTGTTAGTGGTTAGAAGAGGTGATGGGATTAAAAAATGACAGATAATGCAAATTGTTGGTATTTAAATATTGTTTACTCATCCATTCTGTTACCATAATGTGAAGCTTGAGCTGCACAGCATATTTCTCCCCTCCACTCCTCTCTTCTCCCTTTTTCCATCTCATACTCTGTCATTTTTGTCAGCCCCGCAGCAGTTGTAATGAAGTAGACTTGCTAAGACAAATGAGTTGTCATCTAGACCTTCAAAAGAGCTGAGGACAGAGAAGACACACTTTTACTAAAATGTAATTATTTGATAAACACTTTCTCTATTAAAGAGTGTCTAAAAGCTTTGTAGCGGCTAATTTCATTGAATACTAATCAAGATTCCTTTAATTACATCCGCGGAGTTTTCACACCGTTGTTTTTGTATATGAGAAATTGCTGGTAGACTCTTTCCGAATTTGCTAAAACAAATGTGAAACAAAAACTTCCACTCATGCTGTAATTACATGCTTGTCATTCAATTTTTAATCTCTAAGTAAGAAGTAAATTTGCTTTCATGCACTTCCTGCTGAGGTGCTCCTGCGACTTTCCCAGAAACAAAAATGTATAAAAGCCCTGCAAGAATCACTGAATCATGGTCTAGGCCTCTAAAAAATTCCCCTAATTAGTATTTCCCCTTTCACAACTGCATATTTCAGCAGAGGAATTTCTCTGTAATCATGGTCAAAACTTGAGATTTAAGGGCTGAAAAGTTATCAGAGCACAGCATGACTTACAATGTATTTGATGTGGACCCCGAGCTGTTCTCAGCTGCAGTTACCACAATGGTAACTGAGGAAGGTTGAGTTGAAATGGAGACCCATAATGGCTGCTGATTTTTCCTCCCATTCCCACAAAGTCTGTCTCTGTCCCTCATGATGCATCCTCGACCTTCAAAAGCCGAGGAGGGAGGAGGACTGAAAGGAGGGAGGAGATGAAGACAAGATGGAACAGAAACAAGGCGTAAAAAAAGGCAGAGGAGACTATGAAAAAAATTATGGTCACTCTGCTAACACAAGCACAAATGTACAAATGTAGTTAGTGGTAACTTTAGGGACAAGTGAACAACTCCTTAAAGCAATTTCCCTGCGGGGATCAGTAAAGTTTTCTGAATCTGAAAGGAACAGTTCATCATACCCCTACTGCAATCTATCCATCTAGATGATTTCTGTGTGACTGCACTAGAGGTGTTTTTATTTTATGTATTTTATATATTTATTTATTGTATTTTGGGTGAACTGTTTCTTTAAAAGAAATCAGTCCTGGAAAAAAATTGCATGCTCATTGAAAGAACAATAAAAAAAGGCAAAATAGCCCTTTTTCTTCATTCAGATAGGCTCTTTTTTCTTTACTTTATGTTAACCATTTAGTGTCATTTATAGTCTCAGCCTCCCATCCTCCTCTGTCCTTTCCACTTCAGTGTTCAGAAAAAATATCACTGACAAGCCTGTTGATTTGTTTTGCGTGTGTGTGTGTGTGTGTGTGTGTGTGTGTGTGTCTTTGATGTGATCGTAAAATTGTGGACTAAACAGGCTGAATGTCATGCACAATAGTCAAGGCTGAGGCGAAGCCTTTGGCAGAGGAGATAAGAGCACAGCTCCTCCCATTTGAGTTGCATTTCTTTCCCACAGAGAAAGCTATGAAAGAGGGAGCAAGGGAGTGAGTCAGGCAGAGACACACATGGGGAAAAAGAAGGGAAAAGCGTTGCATTTTATACTTATATGTATATATACCATCCCGCTGACATGACACTGATATGGTAGTAAAGGTGAACTCTCCTGTTGGGTGAGGAAAACTGTATGCCACATGATTATTAGGGATTTTCCCAGCACTCAAAAACCATCACAGGTAAATGCAAAGTAGAGGACATTTCCCACTTCTCTGTTATTAAAGCCCTTAAATCCATGCAGTGTCAGCTTGACCTAACCGGTCATACCATAGCCAGCAATTTCTCCAAAAGTGCACCCATTTGGGAAATAAGGCCCACTAAAGCCCTAAGCTGACTAAGTGTGAACAGACACTTGATGTAAATACTTCTGAGCTGGCACTCTAGACAAAATTTCAGCACAGGGAGAAGCTTCAGAAAATTAGTTCATCTAACTCGTTATTTGGCAGTCTTGCATTTTAGCTAAGACAAACAAACGTTCTCATCTTTTAACTAACAGGAGTGTCTCAAGCTTTTGTTTGCCTCTTTTGGAGCTCTGTCACCATGCTGCGCCACCTCAACACAAATCTGAACCTACGCAAAATATTCTGCATCTTATTGTTTGTATGGGGCTTTTGCATGAGTCTCAGTAATCCTCTCTTTATATTACAGCTTCAGAGAGGGCTCTGTTGTTTTTGCTCTTAAATGCGTCAAGCCTCACGCAAAAACCCTCCCCAATGGCAATTTTACCTCCTAAGCCTCTCCAAAAGCCAGAGAGTAACTCTCTCATGAGTCATTAAAACTGTTAATCTAAGAACAGTTTTTACCTCACCATCAGCAGGGCATACAGTGATTACATGTTTAGGACTAAAGTGCTGTTGGAGTGTAGAGACAGATGCTGGTGGACCCAATTAGACTGAATACACAGAAGGAATCCATGTTGTGCTTAAAGGATGGAGCTTTAGACAGGGTGCATGATGTTCTGTGTTAGGGTATGTGTGTTTATGTGAGCATGTGCGTGGACGTTTGTGTGAGTGTGCATATGGCTCCCGGCTACCCGAAGACCAAGAAGGTTCATGAGAGTGAGCAGATAGTTGTTGACATGCTGTCTTATGTGCTGCCTTATCATTCAATCATCCCACTCCCAGCAGGACTTTCATGTAGAACCATTGATTTTATGCCACTGATGGCTCTGTTGAGAGTTAGGCAAGCTCAGAGCAACTCATATGAACTGACTACACGAGCCATATGAAAGTATTAGGTTGGCAGGAGAAGTGTATGAAAGACGCTGAAGGCTGCAGATTAAAGGAAAAATCCACAAAACAGCAATCGGCGATGTATGTATCTTGCATTTCTTGCATTTCTGTGTCCATTTTGTGGTTTGGTGGTGCATATTTCTTATTCCTGTGGATAACTGGTCAAACAAACAATTATGACATAGCCATTATAATCAGGCAACTTGCACTTGAGTGTTTGGAGCGCCCTCTAATGTGCAGAGCATGGAAGCTGATTTGGCTAACTGGCTAATATGGTCTATTGTGACATTAAAGAGTTATCGGCCTGGAAATAAGTCACAACATCATTGCATTGTAAATCTATGTAAAAATTTAAATAGCTAATTTTTTTTTCTTATGGCCATGCTAGCATTGTGGCTAATCAGTGCTCACTGGTTGAAATGGCTCATGAATACTTAAGTAACTGGTTCCTATGTCTGCATGACCCATTTATGATACCTTCTGCCAACAACCTTGTCAGTTGCCACTTTGCCAGTGTAATAACCAATTAGCTACAGTTAATCAAAACACCTGAGGCAAAACAGGATCATGGCCTTTGGAGTCATTAAGACCTCCACATTCAGCAAAGCACAACTGCTGTAAAAAGGTTTATAATGCTGGAAATCAGGTTGACAATTGATGTCATTGGACCCACATGCATTATTCATGAGGTAACATAAAAACTTGTTTTTTATCGAAACGAAAGGATATGATCAAGCTTTACATCTATAATACTGTCTAGGTTTTAGGATACATGTCAGTAAATTCAGTCTGCAGTTGGAGGGTTCGGTCATTCATAAGGCACACTTTTATGCAAATTTTCCAGAGACCCATTATATCTGGTCTTTCAGTGAGAAAACTAGGGTGTATTTTTCAGGCTGCATGTCTTTGTAACCCATAAAAGCTCTGCAGTAATGTGATGTAAAGCTACAATGGAGTTTAATAGCAGACATTTTTTCAACTGGGAACATTAATGGCAAAGATCAGGAAATGACTAACTGAAGTGGAGGAAGATGAGACAGGTTGGAGGGTAGTGGTAATACAAAAAAGGTAATTACAACAACAAGAACAAAAAAAACAAACAAAAAAACAACAACAACATGCATTACTAATTACTGGTAAATATAACTTAACTCTGTGAATTTTCAGATTTTTAGTCATCTGGATTAGAGTCAGTGGCAAAGATTTAATCTATAACTTGGATTTGACTTTATAACACAGCTGTTTATGCCTGCTATATCTACTAACTTTCAATATCTATAGATATATTTATATTTTAGGCCTGGGTCCATTATTCAGTGAAATCAATTTAGTTATTTTGGGTAACTGTTTTTGACTGCCTGGGCTGCAAGTTATGATGGGACAGGATTTGTACTTTTGGAGGAACACTTTTGGTTCTATTTTGCCAGACAGGAAAAATCAATAGAGGACAAAAACAGAATCTTTAAATAGCAGCTGAATCATGATCTGTTGTCTTGCCTAATAGAGTTTGTGTTATAGAAGTTTTGGTGGTCAAATTCTGCTTCCGAGGTCATTGCATTCAAACTTTATATCTTCAGGGGAAAAAATAACTGGTGTACCTGCTGATGCCTTTCCTTGTGCTGACCTGGTTTTCGTTAATTACTTAGGTTCATCTTCTGTAACAAAGTGGGGCGGTAATCACTGTGACACAGTCTCTCCTTTATGTCTTTCCCTTCTTTGTCTTTCTCCTGCTTTGTGTTTCCTGCACCATCAATGAGAACGATAAAGTTCTCCTCTTTATCTGTTTGGATCATTCCTGTCTGCAGAGAAAATGGCTCTGTGGGTCAAAATGTGTCAAGTGTAATTTAGTAGTCACAATATATGTTAGGAAATGACATTATCCCCATTATCTATTATCCCTGTTAAGGCTGTCATACATCAGTGTAATTAGAATATGTGGAGAAGACATACCTACCCTTGCCAAAGGAAATTGAACTGGTGTGCCGTATCTGGTTTGCAATTTGTAATCATCAGGGAAAAATGGAAAAGTAGGAAGGACATCCAAAATGGCATCATGATGGCTTAGTGGTTAGCAGTGTCGCCTCAAAGCAAGGACTTTCCTAGGTTCAAATCTCGACCCTGGTCCTTTCTGCATGGAGTTTGCATGAATTGATTACTCTAAATTGCCCATATGTGTGAGTGTGTTCATGTTACCCATGTGATGGACTGCCCAATGCATGCTGGGATAGGTTCCAGACTACTAACCATGGTAAGGACTAAATGGTCATACAAAATGGATCAGCATTGACATCCACAATTCTCACCAGAAGCTTGTTAGAATGAATTTAAAAAAGGATTAATGGTTCCTTATTTGGTTTATTCAGATATTGACCACAGGCATACTGTCAGGGCAGTCCCTTATCACCAAGGGAGAATTAAACCAGTGTCACTGTGTTTTTCTCTCTATTCAAGCTGGAATATTGACATTGATAAGAAAAATGTAACAAACAAACCTAAGTGCCATATAACAACAATAATACTGGAGAGGGCCTTCTTTACTATCACGACTAGACGCCAAATGCCAACAAGTGACCTGACTGAAAACTTTTCCTCAGAGTTATCTATGCATAGGAATAAAAACCACGAGAACACAACCAATAAATTAGTGCTGGCTGTGTTTTACAGGAATTATTAGCAGAGTTGGAGTGGAGGAATCAGACTGCCTGGCCATTTGTTGTAATGCAGATTTGAAAGATGCAGCTCTTTCTGCACCAGGCCAGTATGTTGACTACAAATAGAAATAGTCTCCACTCACAGTAGCCTCAAGGTGCACTTGATTACACTGGATTGCAGCTCAGGGTGCAGCCACCTTGGGGTTAGGTACAGGTGAAACTCCTTACCAGAAATGGTGACATATAGTCTCACTGTCTTGTTTCCTTACCTCACTGAGTCCTGATGCAGAGCTCTCTGCAGCACAGCAGGATGCAATTCACTTTGGAATTCTTCCATTTAGAAAAATAACCTGAAGCTGCAATTGTAATAAGGCTGCAATTTAGTCATTTTTCATAATCTCAGCAAAGAGGTCTATGATAAGTAATATTCATGAGGAGCATTTAATGGCAAAAGCACTGAGAAAAAGGCTGGGTGAATTGAGCATCTACCTGCAGGGGCTGCCTGCCTCCTGAATCATACAGACAAATCATTGCCGAGAAGATGTCCTTTTGATCATGGGCTGAGTCACATCATGCTCACTCATGGAGTGTAGAGGTGATCTGGAGTGGACAGAGAACCAACGATAAAGACAAGGACATGTAAGAAAAGAAATAAAAAATAAATCAAGTACACAGAGCATATCTATAGAGGGAGAGAGAAAGAGAGAGAGAGTCATGACAGACACTGCATTGACAGCTTTGCATTGACAGCCCTGCAGCTTTGGATATGAAAAACTCATTCAGAGCAAAGCAGCAGCTGCATTACAGTATAATGTGCTCACAGAGAAAATGATGGCCTGCACACAAGCTGATGATTTACTGGTGTACTATGTTAGAAAAATTTCAATAGTAAAATTAAACATCTTTGGATAGAGGAGAGTCACCGAAAATAAAGATTTTAAAATGAATTGTCAAATATTTACCTTCATGATGCCCTTTTTGTACCTAACTTCCCTTAAATGATTCATATGCCCTTGGTGCTTACTAATTGTCCAGAAGCAATATAGTAATAGTACTGTAAAGTCATTGTTTAAGTCCTGTATCTTATCATATATGGCTGGGCTCCAAACCTGAAACTCAAGCTGCATTAGTATTCAGAAATTTTGAATGTCGGTGAAACTGACTAGAAAGAAAGGAGAGCTCCAGCAAATAAATAAATAAATAAATGTACGCTTTTAGCCCTAGAGGCTTGAACTCATAAATGAACATAAATAGCCAGCAGATGTCAGTGTGTTCCCTCTCAAGGTAATGAGAGGCTGAACAGTTATCACTTTCATCAGACATATGCTTTACATCATGCAGAGAAAATGCTTATAATAGGTAACTGATGTAAGCATTTGTACTGTACATGATGTAAACCTGCACTGAATTCCTCTGCAAACACTTTTTTATGGTGCAGCACACCATCACTTTGACACAGATAGAGACCAAATGCCTCAAAGCTGCTTCCTCAGAAGCAGGGTCAGAAATATGGACCAGAATCTTTAATACCTACATGCTAACGGACCTATACCTTCATTAGTCAGGTAAAGCACATTGCAGGTTACATTAAATTCTCTTAAGATCTTTACTCACAAATTGATTCAGTTTTTGAGAATCAGGGGAGTAATCTCTGATTTTAAACTGTTAAATTTCAGGTGGCATTTTTCCCCAACATGAATATAGCCACAAACCTGTCTTTCATGTTTATATTTAACAAGTTGACAATTCATAAAATGGTAATGCTAGTATCTCTGCATCTCTGCATGTCTTTATCTCCACTATTCTAAATGAGAATTCCTCCACAATGGTTCTTTTGAGACGATTTGAATGAATATATGCATGAGTATATCGGGACTTAAGTTGACATTAACGTAAGGTTACAATGACTTAATTGTCTCTCCCTTAAAGAAGAGCAATGTCTTGTTACATGGACAATGTCTTAGTTATGTTGGCAGGAAGATATATATATTGTGTTCTTCAGTTCCTATCAGGAGTATCTGGGGTTGTGTTTCAGAGCCAGAGGCTGCTAACTGATGCAACAAAGTCGGGACTTGACCTGTACAGTCCAGTGGTTATTCACACCCTGGCCACGTAGCTCAGTGAGTTTATTTCTTCTCCCCTGGCTGGACGATCCATTAGAGCTGCTTTCCCTTAGTGATAATTGCTGCAGAATGATACAGGTCACAACACACATGCACACACGCATACATAGACTCATGAATGTACTCATGCGAATACTCAGGCACACATACTTATACATACACATGCACAAGTAGACATAAGCAGCTGTGGGCACATGCACACACCAAACCAGTGTCAGTACAATGTGATTAATGGCTGGCCACAATTCACTTTCCCCTGTTGGCACAGTCTCTATTGCAAATATGAACTCTTTCTCTCTCTCTCTGTCTGTTTGTGCATTTGTGTGTGTATGTGTGTGTGTGTGTGTGTGCGCGCGTGCATGCGTGTGTGTGTGTGTGTGTGTGTGTATGAGGGAGAGAGAGAAGCGAGGGTGGAACAAAGTAAAATAGGAGAGCCGGTGGATTTAAACACCATATTACTGGAGAGACACATCAGCATGCCGCCATTATTGATTCCACTCTCTCAGAAGACAGAAGAGCAGAAGTAGTGCTTAAGTGCAGTTTAAATGTATATGTATATTAAAATATATT
>OMKZ01024326.1:5211-18239 GCA_900302535.1 Neoniphon sammara
CATGAAAACAATTCACCCTGGTGGTGTAAATGGGAAATGCAACTTGCATGCTGAGTAAATGTTTGGTCCGTTTGCACTTAACTGCATCATGAAGATCTTGACAAATGATGCCAAGTTATTGCCAACAATTGCAGTTATTTGAATAATTTGTAGAATTATATGTTGTTAACTGGTGCTTGATTAATATGCATACTGTTATTTTATAGCCCTTTTCACAACAGGCCTACACCTTCATTTGCTCTGGGCTAACAGTTTTTCACACTTGCATCTTAGGATGTGGGATATCCCACTCTTAGCCCAGGGCTTATTAAACCCCACTCCAGAGCAGGCTTACTCCTGGTTTTTGGGGAGATATCCCAAAAAGTCAGGGTTACGATTTGCAGTGTGAATTGAGGTTAGAACAAAAGCGATAAAATGTTTGTTGCTACAAGTGTTCTGAGGACATTAATTCCAGGCTTTGATTTTCAAGTGTGAATCCTTAACCCAGGATTAACTGTAAGGCCTGGTTTAATACGTATGAGTGTGAACCGAGACAGCAGACTAGACACAGTTCTAGATGCATTCAGTGACGTGTGTTCTGGCAGCATGGTTGTAGAGGTGAGTGTTCAGTGGTACAGTTAGGGATGTACTGCTGTGTAAATCTACCTAAACCCAGGTTGTTGACCTTTTGATATGGTAGCACTATTGCACTCCATCTGTCTGTCATGTTTGTGTTTACTGTTGCACTAAAGTTTGTTGTGTTGTCAAAGCAAGTATATTCCCCCAACCTGGCTGTGTTTCCATGAAAGGAATTTAAAACTTAAAACTTGAAACAGATTGTCCATGTTTCCAATAAATATAATAATGGGTTATCATTTTGACCTAGAGTAGCTGCATGATCTTTGACTTCTGCATGATATTTTAAGCTTCTGCTGTAGTATTTTTAAAGCATACTTCAAACATTGATTACAGGATTACTTTAGCTCTTTTTGGAAGGAAAAACATGGAGCAAGTGGGGGAAACATTAGGCTCGATAGAACACAAATTATTCTGATCATTTTGTGTGATGGTGACCAGAGTTTACTCTTCGGTCTCTAACAGGTGAAATACATGAGCGAGTTATGAACATTATAAGACAATCACTCCTTGTGCCATCGGGTGTATAGCCAAAATTCCCCTGTGGTTCTGGGCAGTGCAAATACTGCTTGGGTAATGATAAACAGTTCCCCTTTCCCTCTGTTTCAGTCCATGTAAACTTACTTTCGAGTGAGATGAGTACCAGTTATACCTGTTTTACAACTGGGTCGTCACAGGGAATAGGCGGAGTTAGTCTGCCAGGTACCACAGTGGATCCCATTACCGGAAGCCACCGAGCAATTTTGTCACCTGGGCTTACTCTACAGGTGAGGGCGGACGGTTACTCTACCTACACACGCCTTTTTTCCCTTGTATTTAGGCTACAGGAGGATAAAGCACTCACAATATTGCTCAGAGCTAGTTTACTCGACATAGCGAAGGTTTTCACGCATTTTGATGTCATTTCCTCAGGAGGTTTGAAGTTTACAGTTGGATTCAGCCGAGTAGTAAACAAAGGACCAAATTGGGAGGGCCGAAATGACTGTCAGCAGGTTGGTTTCGGTGGTTTGGTTCCTGTACGCAACGACAGGTGAGTGACAAAGGCAATAAACTAAATACTTAGGCTAGTTTTTGTCCAATCGGATTTTATGTTTGGACAGGGTCTCCAGAGTTTAACAGCAGCCTAAATAAACTCTTTTAGCACTTGTATTGGATTTTGCGAGCAATCCCCAATAGCTTAAATGAACTGTCGGGCCTGTCCCCGAAGAAAAAGCGCTAATTTTACAATGGGGACTTAGCCTATATCATGACTGTGCTAATAGCTTATGATCTGAGAGGGGAGGTGTTTACTTTTTATCTCCTTTGGTAGCCTCTTACTGTATGGTTTTATGTTTTAGTCTGTATTTTGTGATAGCTACTGTAGATGCATGATATTTTCAAGTTTTGCCATGATGTGTGTAAAATTAGTCAAGTTTGATCTAAGGTTATAGCAGACAAGTCTACTGAAGGCCTTAATGGCCGATGTGTTTGTGTGAGTGCAGGAGCCAGAAAACGTGTGTCAATAGGGAGTTCCTCTTCTCTTACATAAATACATGACATGACTGCATAACATAGGCTACGGGAATGTTATACTAATGAGATATTAAGGCGACGTTTGGCTCCTTCATATCTCCGAAAATGGAGATTTGAAGAGGAATGTTCACTCTCCAACATACTGCTAAACATGCAATCTGGTACAAACCCATTACCACCAAGGTTTTAATTGAAAGTGCCATGCATGAAACCAAAACTGGAGCCGCAAAAATTAACTAATTGGATGCAAAGCCAGCCTTCTGTTCTATTTGTCTATAGAATGAGATGAGGTCATGAATGATTATCATAGATCATGAGTATCTTGTCTTCTGGCTTTGCAAGACACTTTAAAAAGTGCTTAGAAATCTCCTGTAATATTCTATGGTATAAAAGTTAAAATGTTATTTCTGTGTTTAAGTTTATTTTTGCACTGAAATGCCATTGGCACAAACACATTTGAGTCACTGAATGAATGAATAATACCCAAACACTGTCTTGCACTGACGGCTGCTCTGACTACATATGACAAACATTTTGTCATAACCCATCATTACCCATGGACCATATGTTTTAAAAAACTGGGTCAGGTGGATCTGATGGATTGTGTCCTGTCTTATTTAATATGAATATCAAGAGTTCAGGTCATGGGATTTCTGGAAAGTCACTGAATTTTGAGAAGTCTATTCCACACAGGGAAATCTATTAAATAAAAATGAAACAGTAATAAATTCTTGGGACAAGACATGCAATACCATGAAATTTTGTCAGGCTCACTTTAAAAAAAAAGCACTAACTAGTTATTAAACAAATGTAATATTATTTTCTTTTGTGTTCATGACATATTTGCTTCCCCCCACAGAATGAAATAGAATAATCAACTTTAATTATACCTCTGTATCTTAAGTGTATTTAAAATTTTGGTCAGTGTTTATTTAGGTCACTGAAATTTAACATTTTAATTATGGAAAGCAATGGAAAGGTTAGGGAATGTGACATTTACATGTAACATTGAATGGGAACCTTAAAATAATGCGTTTGAATAATGTGTGTTCCTTCCTCATCATTTTTGTGCTTTCCAAGCTAGTTCCTTCTTGTCTTATATTTCTGTAATACTGAAAAATGCACCTGCAAGTCCCAAAGTCTGACTCATGACTCATGACTTTGAATCTCTCTAGTGTGGGTTATAGACCTTTAGGTAGTTATTAACACTCATCTTGGAGCTTGTTGCAGTGAACAACAAGAATGCAACAGTGTGTGCGTCTAAATTGTGTCTCTGGCTCCAGTGGCTTTGAAGTTTGCCTTTGTTGTTGATTTGGTACCTTGAAAGGTTTTTATCTCTCCACACTGAAACTCACTCAGCAGCCATGCAAACAAGGAAGTCATGGAGATCCATGGTCTCATTTTACACTGGAGCCTTCATCTGCATCAAACCAAAACTGTGACTGCCTCCTTATCTCAGCTGTTTTTGTTAGACTCCGCCCCCGGGACAAGGCAGAAGTGCTTGAGGGGGAGGGGGTCCGCCTGTTATTAAAATACTTTGCCCTGCTTGTAGATGGGCAGTCTGGACGCAACCGAAACTTGCTGAAAGTCTGAAAAATCTCTGTTTGTTAATATGAAATAACACTTTGAAAGTATAGATTCAAAATGAGTGACTACATTATGTTCCCTCTTTTAAGGCAGATGTGGTGACTTGACTGGCCACAGAGTTAATAATTAACTGGCTGCTTTTGTTGTGTCCTGTAGGGGAATTCTGGCTACAAGATGTGCCTGTATGCCTGTGGTTTAACGTTGTGTCACTATACTTACTGTACAATGTGACAGCCAGGCCAGTGACTCAATGCTGTAATGATTTATTTGACCTCAGTCACTGCTGCTCTGACAGCGCTCCTCGGGCAGGCAGTTTCAGCTAACTTGCCGTCAGTTTCTCCGGAAGTGTTCTGGCTCATCAGAGAGGAATGAAATGCACTTTGTTTGTCCACACCCTAAACACCTGTCACCACAGCACAGTGCAGACACGCTCTCAGGGTTTGACAATGGGTGTGTTTTTAAATGTGTTTTGTGTGTTGTTGTTTTTTTTTTTTTTCTGAAATACTAGCTGGGCCCACAGGTTTGGATCACACAAAGTAGCAGACACTGGTTTAGTTTGGTTGGATATATATAACAGAATGACCTTAACTTACACAGAATGTATTTGATATAATATCCTATTATATTTAATAGTATTACTAAGATTTGTTCATAAAACAATTCTTCAAAAACACAGTAAACGCTGTTGAAACAATTCATCAGCCACAGAACTGCTGCTCTGCATTTTGCTGAACTGAATGCTGCCTCTTTCACCCATCAGTCAACTTCTGGCCTTACTTTACCCTCTCTAACTTTCTCACTTTAAAGAAATGTCCACTGATATTGCCCGGCCCTTTTTCAAAAGGTTCAGGCCTTGTGCTAATGATTAAAAAAATCATCCCCTTCAAAATTGATGTATCAGACCCAACGTTATACCAGTTTTCATGCCCACTGCGACGGCTTCTGTTCATCCTTATAAATATTCCAACACAGAGTGCTTTCATCTTGCCTCTTACCCTGCGTTCACGGCACATTGGGAAGATCAAAAATACAGGCCTCCAACTTCCAAAAACTGTTCGTGTCATATTCCAAACCATAAATGCAACTTGGAAACTTGGGAGCTCTTGATACACCCAAGTTTCTCCCACTCGTGAAATCTAAAGCATGCCACACCAGCGGCTGGTTTCACATATTTTTAATAAATCAAAGTACTTTTAGTACTCAAAATTTTCCATCATAAATAATTTCTCGGGCAACATTATGTCGTGGAAATGATATTATCTAACCACCTGCCAGGTTTTTTATTTGTGGAAGACAGTTCAATATTTACCATATTTATGCTGCACCACAAAAACTGTAAGGCTTAATAGCGTAAATAAATTTGGTATACTCTGGATTAGGGTTTTTTATGTCTTCATATAGGCGTAAAGTAAACTGTGGCTCCACACAGAACTCTGCAGTTTATGTTCACATCAGATCAGTTGAGACTATGGCAAAAGCAGTACTCACGAGGAAGTAAGAATATAGAAGTACTTCATTTGAACTGTGGTATTTGATCTCAGTCACTTGAGTTTCTGGGGTCGGTACTTCATCTGATACAGGCTGTGTCTGTCTTAGATTTCTACTTAGTTCACACTTCAGTGTAACCATTTACCACCTTCAAGAGCAAAGTCTTGAGCAGGGAGCTGGAAACTACAACATCAGCCTTTGTAAGTTTTAGGTTTACAATACCATTGTTTTGAACCCTTGGTAGTATTGTAAGCCTAAAACCTAAATATTGCAAAAAAGAAAGCAAATCACTACAAATTAGTAAATTGGCTCCTGAAAGTTCATATTTTCTCATGTATATATTGGCCCCGTCCCTCTGTACAATGTACATTAACTCTTACTTTCCAACAAATTCCAAAACACTTTTGTGTATATTATCTTTTTTCTCTGATGTCTACTTGCCTCATGTGACTCTCACATATACTTGTATGTATATTCTGCTGTAATGTTATGAGTTCACTGATGTAGTTTCCAAAGTAATATTTTTAAATGTCTTGAACAGTTGAATGTAAAGTTTAAGATGTCTGTTCCACTGAATTTAGTTGTCCTTATATTGCTCAGTTTTAATGTCTGTCTCCCCTGCACCTCCAAACCTTTCCCCAGGTGTTTGTGGTTTTACAGTCACAACCAGCAATCCAAATGTGCAAGTGAAAGAGAATGAAGGTGAGTCCTGAAAATGTAAATTACTTTAATGAGCAAAGGAAGCCAGGAAATTATAACTATTACAATTAAGTGTAAGCTGAATCTTCTTAGAACAATGATTTAAAATCACTTCATCACACCTGAATTAATCGTTTTTGGTCTGATTTAAAAAGTTTACAGTAGGTAGAGTGTTGATTTTTTGCTATTAAGATTTGGCTCTGCATTGCAATAATTTGTTGCTATTTCCCAGCATGCTGAGGGTACAGATACCTCAGGTTTGTTTGAGCTGGTCATCCAGTAGACGGTGTTTGGTTTTACGAATACAGCGCAAGCTGAACTGCAGCGTGCCTTTTCCTGTTTAAATGAGGGGAGCTCTACTGTGATTCTCTAGGGCTGTCTCTGGATCCCCTCGGGTTTTGCTTGTTTTTTATTTTTTTGGCTCCACCCTATTTGACACATCTAAATCTATCAAGATTTCAGCCACAGTCAGTATTTTTTTGTAGTGATTTACAGAATTGACTGAACATTAAAAATACACAGGCTTACAATATGTTATAGCTGAACTAACTGGTTCTATCAGTGTGTTAAGGTTGGAAAAGTAATGCTTGTCTGAACACGAGCAGAACTAACCATTTGAGTTGTGATAGGCTATTTTCTGTGTATATGTATTACATATTGCATAAGAAAGGGGAAACCCTTTACATTTGTGTGTTCTTTTTGGATTAATTGAAAACTCTCGTTTCAGGAGCTGACCTTACATGCTCTTACTCAGCTGACTTTGGTTCAGACGCCAGAGTTGAGTGGAAGTTTAGTGACCTGAAAGGCTCACAGACATACGTGATTTTTGACAAGAAACCCACATGTAAGTTGAGTGACAGTCTGTTTTTGGCTCTGTCTGTTTGCAGAGTGCCAACAGAATATTTTTGGAAAATTTTCCCACATTTTCCATGCCATCACTTTTGCTGTTACATAATGGTGCCACTCTTCCACAGCATCATACGTTGGCCGAGTGACAACATTCGGTGGTAATTTGAGATTCAGCAAAGTCACCCGTAATGATAATGGGGTGTACGATTGCGAGGTGTCTGGCAATGGCAAGTTTGGGGAGACAAAAGTGAAGCTGACTGTTCTGGGTAAGGCTGATTTGTATTCAAATATTTATTAAACATATCCCTCTATTTAAATCCAGGCTTATGTATTGCTACCAGAAAAGCTTTGAGAGATGTAGACATGTAAACTCAGGTGAAGTCGTCATTGTTTTGAGTTTATGTGCTGTAATAGTGGCTGTGTAGCACTGTATGAGTCTTGACTATGCTGTTGTGTCCCACAGTGCCTCCATCTCCGCCCATGTGTCGAATCCCCGCATCAGTGACAACTGGGAGGGGAGTGACCCTGAAGTGTCATGACGGTGATGGCTCCCCTCCTCCCACCTACAAGTGGTACAAAGATGGCACCCCTCTCCCTGATGATCCCACCAAGTTTCCTGCCTTTAAAAATTTCACCTACAAGCTAAATTCAACTAGCGGCGATCTGGTCAGCTTCTCACCATCATCTCACGTTTTATCTGCTTGCATATCAGGAGTCTATTTCTCTTTTTAAAAAAAATCAGTCCTTCTCAAATGCAACCTGTCTCCCTTTAGGTGTTTGTCCGTGCAAGCAAGTTAGACTCAGGTAACTATCAATGCGAGTCTACCAACATTGCGGGTCCTCCTCAGCGCTGCAAGACTGTGAAGATGGAAGTCCGTAAGTGCTCTTCACTTTAAATGCATATTGGAGAACAATGCTAGTCTAGTTTCAGTGTCTGTCATCTTCGATTGTTTTGGGTCAGTTCACTTCCACTTTAAAATGTAAACTGAAACTGTAAAAGATAGCGATATTGTTCTGAGTTTCTTTGCATATTGGATGTTGGAGCCTTTTTATGGTTAGTTTTGAGCTTTTCAATTCTGAAGAAAATCGGGTCGATTGAAGTGAAAGATAATTGACCCTAACCCTGATGTTTAGCTGTAATAGGGATGTCGATTACATGCTTACAGCTACCTTGATACCTTGTAGCTACATGCTACAAGGTATCACGTCAAAACCAACATTTTCAAGATGATACCAAAGATGATGCAAGTGTTTTTAGTACTGCAATATCAATGCGGCTTGATCTCTCTGTGACTCATTGCTATTCTAATGTAGCCTGCTAAACACTTAAAGTTGTGGTCACGCTTACAGGACTGTAATCAAAATCATAGCACGTAATCACACCGTTGTATTTTTGTTAAACCAGGACTTTTCATATAGTTTCTCTCATTTGAAGTCAGTATTTTGTTGGACTGCTTTGCTTTCTGCTTGAAGGCTCTGGGCCAATGTTGCACTTGGAACCATTGATGCCATAACTTTCCTACGTACTCTTCTTTCAAGGTGACTTGAACACAGGTGGGATTGTTGCCGGTGTGATAGTGGCTTTACTGCTGCTGGCCTTACTGGGACTTGGGATTTGGTATGCCCACAAGAAAGGATACCTGCCCAGTGAGTGTTTACGTTATTTCTAATTCACGGCTTAATATCATTTGCTATGATGATCAATATCCTAATATTCAGTTTCGAACTGAATCCCATGAAACTTGTACCCACAAATAGTCAATTTAAAACTTTTTCTTTTTCTCTTGGTTGTTTTTTTCCCCTGCAATTGATCAAATTCATTAATTTATTTTGATGATGAGCAATTTGTCATCAAGCCACAGTCAACAGCATATGAAATACAGGCGGCTGCCTCAGGTCTCAGCTGGCCAGTGGAAACACATGATACTTTTTCCCCTCATACAAGTTCCTATGACCTGCTGCCAGGAATAAATGTTTTTCTCCATATGTGGGTGGAGTCAGGGGGGAAGATGCTTTCGTTATGATTTTACCAGCTTACAAGGTGTCACAAGCTTTCAACCACCTACAAAAAAAATACTGCATCATATGAAACCCTACAGCAGTGCTGCCCCCTCTAAGCGCCCACTCAACTGAGAGAAGCGAGGAAGGGATCAAACACACCATGCTGTCATATTTCATGGCTTCACCAACTTACATGTTCACTTTCAAATAAGCAATAATGGCATTACTGTCCACATAATTAACTTACTTGGGGCTACACTATAGTTAAAGTTAAGGCTTAACTAAGTGTGTATTTAAGTAAATGTCCACTATGTTTGTCCTCAAATGTGTGTCATACATTAATAGAGTTCAGAGATACATTTGTGATGGGCTTTTATGACATGGCAATAATAGATTGAAAGATTCAGATGTACTTTTAAATGGGATATAAGTAGATGTTTTTGAGGAGTTTTTTTTTTTAATCTTGCCAAGGGCACTAAAACATAGAAAACAGATTTATCCCTCATGTCATCAGTGGTTCAGATTGGTTCCAGCATCATGAAACATTTTTACATATGAGAGAGGGATACCATCTGTCAATTATAGTCAAGACAAAGCAAATATGTTGGAAACTGACATGTGCCAAGCCATTTGGTCAGCTAACTCTTTTCTTTGTTTCCTCCCTTTACAGAGAGTGAAAGGTAAGAGAATTCTCATTCAAACTAATTTATGGGTTTGCAAATTAGCATTAGCCAGATTAGTTACTCCAGACTGGCATAATCACTGATTCCTTATTAATTGCATGGCCCCCTCAGGTTACATGTGCAAAATGGTCGATGATATCTCTGTGATTTGCTCACCTTGTTTTCTTGATTGCCTCCACAGCAAACCAAAACCGTCTGTGGTTTATCAGCCTGCATCCTCCTTGTATGGTGGTAATGATGAAGATGTGAGTATCACCTTGTCTCTTTTAGCCTAAAGTGTATTTGTTATTCCAAGTTTAGAAGTCAGTCAGTCTAGTATGTCCATTTAGTAGGGATATTTTCCACCTATTTAGGAGTTGTTAAAAAACAGTTTCCATTAAGATGTTTTATATGTTTGTTTCTCAGGGGGAATTCAGACAGAAGTCATCTTTTGTCGTATAACCTGCATGGGTGCAGCGCGAGGAGTCCCTAGCAACATTCATGTCAAGAGAACACTTTTAATTTTTGCCCAGTACATTGGACCCCTCCCCCCTCAATTTTAACCATTTTCAACACCTTGTTTTTATCGGCCCTCGAACAGGCGGTTAATAGACTTCTATGATTATTTGGCTTGACCTACATTCACTCTAATGATTGAGAGCCTCAGCGTCAAAGTCTCAGATGCACCTACTTCTGGAGTTTAAGTTCCAAGGTTATGTGGAGTAATTACTAAAAACAAATTATGAAGCATCAAGAGAACTGGCACTGATGTCTTTTGTACATCCAAAAGACAGCCACTAGTCTATCCATTTTATCCTCAGAAATTCTGCCTCCTCTGTTTGGTTGATCTAGTGTTTTGCGTGTGTGAGAAAGGGAGAGTGTGTATATACTTTTGAGTTTACATGTCTCTTAGTAATAGGACTATTTCAGTTCACAAGGTAAACTTTTATGTGAACACATCAATGGATTACAGTAACTCAACTGGCTCCAGCAGAATTTAATTTTTACTGTCCACTGAGCCATTAACTGAAGGTATCAATACCAAATCTCTTAATTCTTGATAATGAAATTTTATGAAAATAGATCTCTAGTCTCAGTGTTGGGTAATACAAGAATAACGACAACAACCAATATACACTGATAGTAAATCAGTGCCTTTTGTCATTCCACTTGGATGAACAGAAAAAAATACATAGACTTTTTTGTTGTTTGTGTGTGTGTGTGTGTGTGTGTGTGTGTGTGTTAAATATCACCCCTCACCTGAAGTTGTCCCATTTGTGATAACTCATCTTGTCTCTGAGTGGTAGTTTATTTTTTGTTTCGCTAGTCTTTAATTGAACTAAAATGCTTTGTCAGTCATCTTTTTATTGAATGTACAGTGTTATTTTCCATGCAAGTTTTATTAAGTTTCCATTTGCTGTAAATAATGACAGATTAACACATTTGTAATATGAAACAACCCCAAACCAGCAGAAATGTCCAGGACCGCTGATTGGCCAACTGGAAATTAAATTCTAGAGAAACTTTATTTCATTCATGGCAGTTGTAGAAGTTGGCTTGTATCAGACTCAACCAGTGTAAAACTCTCAGTGTGAGACTTTTAAACAGGGTGTATATCCTCTTATGATGTCTTTGATTTCTGGTTGTACTAATGTTACACTTGTATAGTGTGTGTATGTGTGTGTTGGGGTGAGGTATGAGTAGAGGCAAGTTTAATAGGTGCTGAGACAAAGGTGGAAACCTCTTTTGTAAATACCAGAATGTAATGCATTGAAGGTGCACTATGCAAAAGTGCAGAGCGTCAATATAAGTGAGGACCCGTAAGACTCAACTGGCAAAGAACAGAATAAACACATAATTTAATAGCTGAGTCTGCATGGTTCTCATCATTGCCCCACGTACTGATAAATGATGCATACTTTTTTTGTCTAAAGTCTAAAGGTTCTCACTTGAAACAACTCTCGGGAACTTTGCATAGAGCACCATTAATCTTAAAAAAGGCAGGGTGGGTTAATTACATTGATGTTGCTATTCATTTGCTGTTGGATTAAAATGCCAGCTGTGATGTCACACTCCTTAATATTTCCTCTGTGGAAATACATGCATGAATTTGAATAAGTAATGACAGTTTAAGGATATCTAACCAACGCAGAGTTTGCAAGGCACTTAAATTGTGCTTGTGAATGTTACTCACATGTGATGGAACTATATTGTGTATCATCCCCCACAGTGGCATCATTTTATGTTTTCTTCAGTAGTGCGCAAATATTAATTTAAAATTCCCCAAAGCCACCTCAGCTGGCCAGTTGTGATAATGTTTCAGACATGAACAACATTTCTGACCACTGTTGTTAGTGTAAGGCAGGTCAGCTCACATTTAGGGATAAAGGAAAAGCCCAGCTGTCCTATGATGATTGCTCTCATGTTGGCTGCTCTGTCTACTTTCATACACTAACACAGCACTCATTTTATTTCATGTGCTGTCCATAAATACTCAGGTTGATATGGTCAGAAATTTGTAGATACTATGAGTTTATATAAGCATCATTCAAGTGAAGTATTTAAATTGGCAAACACCATAGGTTTCCTACATTGCTTGACACAGACCTTGCCTACATTGTACAATTAGAGCTGATGAATCAGCTGACAGATGATTAACTGTAACTGTGTTTTGTTTAATAAAACTGTGTTGTTCACTTTGGTTGCAGTGTCATTTATCAAAAAGCTACTTTATTTTTTTAGTCTTGTGTAACCACAAAGGTGAGCTTTATTATCCACTGCCTACCTTTGCTACCTTTTTTACCATTTTTATGTGCCACTGTGATAGGAATATTGACACAAGCAGATTTTGCTGTGCTAACAGGAGTACTCACTGCAAAATATTGACACTTAATAAAAACTGGTAGCAATAGTTGTTTGGCATGACCAATTCTCCATATAATTTTGGGTCATAATAGGAAACACCCAGGACATAAACTAAAACATGGGATATTGACTACTACATCCTGACTACTCCAAAAAGAGAATAACACTGTGAGACACAATGACAGTTTAAAGGTTGAAGATGAAAGCGAGCAGCCTCTTTTCCTGTCTTTCCTGAACATCACAGTTTTGTCTCTTTGTATGCTAACAAGTGCATGGACCCACAGTAAATAAACCGTTACTACTGCGGCAGCTCTAAAACTTGCATGTGAAAGCATGCAAGTTTTAGCATGTGAAATGAAAAGTAAACCAGTTACATGATGTAGGTTAGTGTTTTAAAACATCTGTAGAACAATGGTGAAGTGTCCTTGTTGCAAACATACTGTAAAGCCAGCTGCAATAACAAAACAATTTAAAGACATAACAACTGTAAAATGCTGCCTTTATTTTCCCATCTTATTACACAGCATTTTGGGAGCAATTGGGAAGTTTGGAGGCTCTAGGGAATGAGCTTATCTTTGCATTTTGCTCTGCCCAGCATCAGATAAGATGGTAACTGTTTAATTGCTATAAAGACTACAACTGCGTATTTACTACCCCTCATTTAATCACGTGTTTCTCTTATTGTACATGTGCAAGATCTCAATATCCCCACTAATATCCACAGTCAAATTGGACTCTCAAAGTAAATAA
>OMKZ01024336.1:0-18719 GCA_900302535.1 Neoniphon sammara
TCTTTTTGGGTCCAAATTTCCCCATGGGAATAAAAATCCCAGAAATGTGTCATTGAGTGTGTCTGTGTCTGCGTGTGCGTGCATGTGTGTATGTGCACGCTCCTGTGTGTGTGTGTGTGTGTGTGTGTGTGTGTGTGTGTGTGTGTGTGTGTGTGTGTGTGTGTGTGTGTGCGTGCGTGTGTGTGCATGCGTGCATGTGTGTGGTGTTGCGCTGGCTTGAACCTTGGCGCTCAGCCCAGGGCTTTAAGATAATTTCAGCCTGCCAGTGATATAAGCCTCAGGTGGTTCAGAAGGCTTTTGGAAACACCCAAAGAGGAACAGTAAAGGCTTTTGCAGAACACACACATGCACATACACAAACAAACACATGCACACACACACACACACACACACACATCAAACATACATAACCATATACACAATTGCACACGTGCACATACAGTACATGTCCACCACACTCAGATGTACACACACATCCTTGTGCTTCTATTCTTATGAGGATCTTCTGTTGGCTGCATTCATTCTCTAAAGCCATGCTTACTGTAACTCTTACCCCTCCAATAGGTATGACTTTTTTACTGTCTTGAGGCACAAATGACTGTAATATATTGGCAGATAATTAATATTAGTTTAGTTTATTATTTGCACATGAAAAAAGAAAGACAATGACAATTACAGTTGATAAATAGCCTTCAGAAGTCTGAGATAACTCTGAGCACAAACCTTTGCCCAAACATGGAATTCTGGATCAAACACATTTTCTCTAATTTATAGGGTTTTCTCATAAGCATCCGTGTCACAGTCTGTAATTTAAGCTGGCATTTGTGAATTTGGGCATTTGTATCTGCATGTTTTTTCTCTTAAAAGGAACTGTATCCACCGAATTCTGCTGCAATTCACAAGGCAAGGACCACAATTTGATGGTAGTTCAATTGTTTATTAAAGAGTAACCAAACCCCAAAGCCAAATCTCTATGAAGCCTGAGATTTAACAGTGAAAAGCAGGGTGCCTGGTCTTTGGTGGCAGGTGATGTCACCACCTGTTGTATTCTATGGAGCGTGACATCACCTGCCACCAAAGACCAGGCACCCTAATTTTCACCGTTGGATGTCAGACTTCACAGAGATTTGAGTTTGGGGTTTGGTTACTATTGAAGGATAGTAATGTAAGATGGGTGCTGGTCTGATGGAGCAGAGGAGCTGTTGTCTGTGTGCTGTGGGCTGGTTGGTGTTGATGGGGGAAGACTCTGGAAACTTTGGCTGCAGAGTCCTGGCAGTCTCTCGGCAGTTGAAAGCAAGACCCTCTGGAGTGACCTGGAGAAGAAAGATAGGAGAGAGAGAAGCAAGAGAAAGGGTGGAGATGGACTATATTCTGACAGTATGCATAAGGTGCACAGTTGACTGGGAGGTATTGGCAAGGCGGGAACAACTCTGGTCCTCCACAATTATTCTAGCTTGCTGCTAGGCCATATAACGTACTTGGTTAGCGAGCTAAGATGTCCATTTCTTTCACTGGTTTGTCATTGTGTGTCAAGAATGACAACAAAAATATTAAGAGGGGGGAGAATCACTACAATTTCGGTCATGTGAGGAGAATTACAACAACAGAATTATTATTACAGTGTATTCTGATATGTCTTCACCAGGTATTTCTGTTTGATCTCTACACATATGACTATTATTTATCAATTATAGGTCAATGTAGGCTGTGCAAACCTGTTGATGCTGCAGTTCCTTAGTCTTGGATAGTTGATGAATGTCATAGATTACTTAGTATCCCTTTAACTTTAAATTCCTTAAATGATGGCTTTATTTATTTAACATGTCCTCACTTAAAATCTACAACTCAGACCGGTTCTCAAAAGGACAGCAAAATAAGAACACATGCACATATGCTTGCACACACATACACACACACACACACACACACAGACTCAAGCTGTCATTAGTTAGCTTGCGCTCCAAAGATGCTACCAAACTTCAATGCTACAAGGCCTTTGCAACTGTGCCAGTCGTTCTTACAGCATCTAACCCATGGATCTAGCTGACACAGGTGCTCACTTGAAGCAGCAATTCGAGGCATGAATAACAACCACCATCTTTGGCGTGTCCAGATATAATCTTTTGTTTACAATTCGCTCCCTGTCCTTCACGCAGCAGCCCTGGCATTATTGGATCAATTTATAGGTTCTTTCAAAATACACAGTGGGAAAGCGAAAATCAAAAATATAGGCGGAAAATAATATGAGAGAAAAAAAAACAAAACAACAGAAACGAATGTAATGCACAGATGTTTTCTTTTGCTCCCTAAGGAGACCAGCCGTTTGTGTGTATTACTTTACGCAGCCCTGTTACTGTAGTATGAGAACATGGGAACATCATGCTCCTGCCTCTAGTGACGTTTACTGATTAATAATATGAAGCATATTTGTCAATGTAGGAGCCATGGGGGAGAGACAAACGCACATGCCCAAACTGCATAATTAAGAAAAAGAGAAGACTGCCAAAGGGAGTTGAGGCTGTGACACTGGGTTTATTACCAATTCATTACAGCAGATCTGGAATAGTTTACATATGCAATGTTATGAGGACTTGAACGCCTTGTGATAATACTTGCCGCTGGCTGGGATTTTGATTAGTTATTCCGCTGAATGTCCCTCTGTAGTGTTTTTTGATCATGTCTGGAGATGGGGTAGCAGTGTGAGTTTAGGCTAGGCTACCCACAGACACAACCTTTCAAGCCAAACCTCCACTCAGGGAAAGCATCGATTAGAGACTGTGGTGGCGGCATTGGTAGGAGAGAGGAGATAGTTATCAGAGAGCTAAATGGCTTCTATTCAGGACCTGATCTTATCCCAGAGTGTGAGACGTCACTTCGAGGAATACAGGTTTTTTAGCGCTTCAACCCACCTCCCTGTCACTCTCAATCAAGTTTTGTGTGTGTGTGTGTGTGTATGTTTTGTGTATGGATATGTGTGTGCAATGTGACATTTGAATTCTTATGGTTTTGGACTTGTTTGTGAAGATTACAAGTGTATGGTTCAACAAATTCAAGAACATGATTTAGACATAAGCACACAATGATGTAACATTCTGTTTCAGATGGTTAATTTCTCTCATGGCAGTGAAGCAACTAAATGGGAGTAGCGGTAACAAGACCTCAGGACATGCATGCATATAGGCATGAGAATTTGAACTGAGATGTAGCTTTAAAATGCAGGGATCATGTTTTTACATTATATTATGAACTAATACTGCATACAGTAAGTCCCCCTGGTGAAGAAAAAAATGAGCATGCACCAAATTTAAAATGAGCTGGACCATTTTAAATTATTTCACATTGTGTTTGAAAAGTCAGATGCAGATGAGCTTACCACTGGTGCTTCATTTAGCTGATTCAGCCTATAAGGGATCCCTGGCGTATCCATCAAATCATCCCATTCCTTATGCAATTACAGATGTTGGGCAAAACACAACTTCCCCACTCAAAAACATATTAGAAACAGACAGACCTCAAGAATCAAGATATAAGTTCTCATTTCAAAGTAATAAACACTACCAAAGTGGTTGAGGGTTGTGTATAGGGTGTATATGTATAGAGTTTCCGGTTCCTGGTTCCGGTTAGGGTTATCGGGTAACCATAACTCCTGTTAAAAACAAGTCAAGGATGTGCAATTGAGGACATATCAAGTGCTTAAAAGTTAGCTATTGATTTTTTAATTATTTTATTTTATTTTATTAGTTTTTTTGTTGCAACTCCAAACTTGTTCCACACCACATCAACAAATAAAGACACCCACCTAAATCCAAAGATATTAAGCAAAGTAGTAAGTGTCAGGTATGGACTGAGGTTAAAGCAGTAAATTTGTACCCCTGTGTTTGCCTGTTCCTCTGGCAAGGCGATGCAACTTGAAAGATCTGAATAATTTTATTACTATTATTATTGCTCTACTAGAATCTTTCATACATAGGTAGCCAGCTAATAGCAAACTATCTCATGAGCTAAATTCCCTGCTAAATTCAAACAGTTGTAGTTGTTGTTCTCAAGATTGTCATTTGATGATGGTTTGGTCTATCTGAGGTTCTCACTTATCTGATGGAGGTAATGTTAGTTTTATAGGCCAATATTCCGTGGAAGGTTTCCCACACCGAGTCATCTGAGTGTGACAGTTGAATGGCCATCAACACTGAATGAGTGTATTTTTTTAAAGTTTTTTTAAAGTTAAAAAAATGAAGGCTATGTTCGACAAAGGACTTTGACCATTAACTCTATACCACATATTCTCCAGAACAATGCTTCTCTGTTCAAAACTTTGAAGATAAATTGTTTTGCTTTTGGCTAGGTCTGCATGCAGTATTTGTTTGATGTCTAACATGGAGTTTGAGTGGAGCTGACATTGCTTTACTTTAAATGAAGTTGGATATGTTGCTGTCTCATTTTGCCAGGTGCAATCTAGTCTCCTTTGATGTCTGAAATTGATATTTTTTGTGCTATAAAAGCAAATAATACCTTATTCAGGATTTCAGGCATGATTCAGGTTGTAATAGTCAAATATAGGCTCTGTCTTTGCAAAGGAGGGTTATCACAGGCTACACTGATATAGTCACATATTTGTTTATATCAATACCTGAAATATTTTCCATGTAGAAGTCAGTGACATTATATAGGCTACAGGTGAGGTGAAGATTTTTCACAATATAAAGAACTTCTCTCAAAGGCAAAGTACTACAAAGAGTTTAATAAGACAAATGGGAGACCAATAAAGAATAAGGCCAAATTTAATATTCACTCAGATTTTATAAAAGTGTGCCACTTCTAACCTTTTACATTTTAATGACTTTTGGTGGATGAATTAAAATCCCAGACCACATATATCCGTGTGAAAACTTCCCTCCTCTCAACTCTCTTCAGGCTGAATTTAGTGCTTCTAAACAGAATTCCACGTATGTCTTACACTGCGCTGGGTAATAGCACAGGATTATGTTCACTGAGAGTGCTTGTTTTAATTCAATGATTAATATAAATTTAGAAATCTTAATAGCAGTGGAACTAAGTGTGATATGCATTAAGTGCACCAATACATCACCTTTTACCCCCCCAAGCCTTACTGCCTTGTAGGTATATAGGAGTGAGGGTAACATTCCAGCTGACTTCATTAAGTTTCATTTTCCATTTTATCTCTCCTGAAGTGGGCCATTAAGTCAGTGCGCCAGGGTAACTGATCAGCTAATCTGTCTGTGATTTATGTGGCAGGGAAACTAAGGACTTAACCGAGGCTCAGAAGGCATTGATTACTGACATGGTTAATTGGCTAAACCCACTGGTACATTGAGACAGGCTTATTGGAAATGTCAAATCAAGCGGCTCATTTGCATTCATGATGTATGGTGTCTATTCCAGCTTCTGCCCAGGCAGCACAAACTGACACACACAGCCATAGAGGAATGGACCGGGATCTCTGCCTTGTATTTGCAGCTGATCATCTGGCCTTCCAAGATGTTGGCTTTGGTTGGGACTATTCTTCATTTTTTTTTAAATTTTATTTTGCCAGTAGCCACATGTCTGTAGTCTGTGAGCTTAGCTGATGTGTTGAATAGAGGATGAGAGCTTGGAGAAGTCATATAGTGAGTGAGATGCAATACACCTATGGGATTTAGTAAAAATCCAATGTTGAGACCCAATACAATAAATATGCCAGAACTGAAGAATATTTTATTATTTTACTGTGTGTGGGTTTGTGTGTGTGCGCGTGCGTGTGCATGAGTGTGTAGCTTTGTGTTTCGCGTGTGTTTTGGAAATGAAAACAATGGTTGAGGTCCAATTTTGCTCCAGAATTACCTACAGTGTAAGCAGATGAAAGCAGCATGAAATTGAAAAATTTTGGTTTAAACAGATGGGGTAAGGGACATTACTGGAGAAAGCAAAGGTGGCATGAATTTAAAGTGTTTGAGTAATACGATCCACCTGGCGTAATGCGGGCTAGTCATGCTTAGAAATGTTTTGGGTATTTGTTTCTTCGTGTGAGCAGACAAAGCCGAAAAACATCCTGCCAGTTCCTCACAGAGAGTGTCCCGGTTCAGCAATCGCCACGAATACCTTTATGATTTAACTGGACACATGTAAAGGTGTAAAACATCACATCTTAAGTGAAAAGTACAAGTCCAGAGTGGATCTACAAACAACAAAAAATAACACTTCTCAAACTGCCTCCTTTTCTGGAAGTCATTTGTAGCATGCAATTTTTTGTGCAAAATTTCAGGGAGTATTTTAGAGGAGAAGAAGCACTCAAAAGAACGGTGACAGCTCTTGTGAAAAATACACCTACACAGCAATTAACTCCTGCAAGGATCTGTGTCTGTTCTGCAGTTTACGAACATCCTGATGTGTATCATTATGTTCTTCTACGAGCACCTATTGATGCATGTTATATAAAGGACTGCCTCCTAAGTGATTGCTTGCAAAGTTAGCACGCCTTTTCCATTTCATCCATGGCATTTTGGTGATTGGTTCATTTTGAATGTAGTTTAGGAGAAGCATCTCTTTCCAGTTTTGAGGTGATTGAGGTGATCATGCAGACACTGAAAACAAACTAGCAATTAAAATTTCAGCGACCCTGCTCCCAAAGTAAAATCATATCACTATGTACTGAATGACCTTAACTGTATGAGAGCACTTCAGCTGGCAGTACAAGACTCTTTGTCATAGAAAATTAAACTCATACTAAAGATATGAATAGAAGCAGAATATATATTAAAATACTACTGCAGTGAATTGCATTTGAGTTTCACATTAATATGCTTGTGAGTGTCTATATGAAGATATGAGAACAAGGAGTCATAATTTCAAATAGTGCACAGTCTTACTGGATGTCATTTGTCTTGCCTCATGATATGACTAACAACAGCATTACTGCTACAAGCTCTACTACTCCGACCACTTCTACTACAGAACCTTTTTCTACTACCACTTACTATAATAGGCAAATAAACTATTGCCAACACTTTACATAAAATTCACTTATCCCATGTAATCCACTTCATTATCCACTGCACCAAATGCACTTACCTGCTGTCATGGCACAACGGTCCTCGCAAAAGAGAACAAAAAGCTCTCATCTGGCCAGTTGTCACATTGGCGCATTGAGATAGAGTGCAATAAAAGGACATGGTATGGGCTCCCTGCTGCTGTAATAGATAAATATCTGTGGTTCTTTCACTTTTTAATACTCTCTGTATATTCTGCACTTGACACACACCTATTATTCAAGTTGGCTAGCCGAATAGGCTCGAGTCATCTTGTGGAAGGGAATGGGCCAAAGAGAACACCTGCTGAGGAAGTTTGTCAGTGAAACAATGTGAACATGCCTTGGTACATATATTAGACTGCCACTCAGGATGTTTTAAACAATGTACCTGAGTACAATGCATACTTATTCAGGGTCCATTGTTAGTGGAAATCTATGGGATAATAGAGCTGAAGAATACAGTAATTGCAGCACTTGCATATCTCTAAGAGTTTAGTAGAATACATGAAGTAATTCAACCCTGAGGCCTTTCTCTTTCACAGGATTCCTGTGTGATAATAAAGTAGCAAATACTGTAGCTGGCAGGTTGCAGCACATTTTTACCTTTAGGATATCAAATATTCACAAAGCACATTATCCATTCTAATGAATTTCAGCAAAGCTGTCATCCAGTTAATTGAGGTTATGTGAAAAGACAACCAATAACTGCTCATACAAGTGAGCTTTCATAGAGTGGTCTTGAGGAGAAAAAAACAAAAAAAACAAAATAGGAAATATAGTATGTGTGCCAAAATGGAAATTCATTTATGGAAAAAAGGAGCAAATCTACCACAGCCAAAGAAACTAATCTGGTTTCCACTGTATTTTTTTTTTCTTTTTTGAACGCCAAGACAGAAGACTCCACTCCTTCAGTCCCCAGGCTTTCATCTCCCAAGACTCATTTCCCCTTATTCCACTGGAAAATGTGTACAATATATGTCGTGCTCTGTGGGGATTTTATGTGGAGTTGAAAGTCTTTTTCTTCATTGACTCTTCTGCTGTGTGATGTTTGTTTTAACTTTCATGTACCATAGAGACAGCCTTCAGCATAGCAAACAAAAAAATGAACAAAAATCAAAATCTCACATTACTTTTGTTGTTGATTTTGTCAACATTTTGTCCCAACAGATTCAACTTTGCATTTCTCTTGGCCTTCACATCCACTCACAATTGTCCAAATAACTTCTTCAACTTTTTCTCCTTTACATTCTTGCCCTCTTCCCTTTTTATCCTTGACATTTGCTCTGACTGTGCTTCTTTCTTCTCCTTTACTCTTTGTTCCCCTCTCATCTCATGACCTTAAACCTCAACTACCCTGTCAAATCCCCTTATCTCTCTGCTTTCTGTTGTGCTTTGCTTTCTGCTCTGCTTTCCCGCAGCCCTGTTGGAGGTTATATTGGCTGGGAGAGACTGTTTGGTGGCTGGAGACTCATGCTCGAGTGACGAGACTTGTAGTCCACGTCTGCGGACTTTGCGTCAGTGTGTGGCGGGCAATGGCAGCATGAAGTTGGGCCCCGGGGCCAGGAGCCAATGTGCCAATGCAGTGTCTGCCCTGCTCTCCAGTCCCTTACATGGCTGCCAGTGTAAACGTGGCATGAAGAAGGAGAAGAACTGCCTCAGCATCTACTGGAGCCTCCATCAGTCTGTCATACATGGTCAGTGCTCACTTGATGTAGCAGCTGTCATTGTTTTTAGGACAGCTTACAGATGCAAACTTTTAATTTAGACAGATTAGCAGAAGAACAAGTGCACTTTAAAAATTTGAGAAACTCAGTGTAAGACGTGCAAGATGAATGAATAATGGGCCGACTTTTACGTCGGTATGATTTTTAATTGGAGACTATTGGCGACAGACTCAGTGGGTGAATTATTACATTTGAGCATCATTCACATTTCATACAGTTTGGATTAATTATGGTGTCATAAAATCCAAGTGGACTTTACTACCTGTGTCTATTATTCTCTCAGGACTCAACCTGGTGGAGAGTTATCCTTATGAGGCAGTGGAGAGGGATTATGACTACGTCCGCTTGGCCTCTATTACAGCTGGCAAGTTCACTGACCTTCATCAAGTTTCATCTTATTTTACTCCTTTACCCTTTCGAAGAAGTTTTGTTTTGGCAAGAATACATGACTCTTATATTTTTGCTGGAAGTGTGCCCAAGGCAAATAGTAGTCTATTATGTCCTTGAGGCTTGGTTTATAAAATGAAAGTGTTGCCATGCATCTGTATGGGGTCAGATTTGTTTCATAATTTGTGCATAAATAACACGAGACTCACAAATACATAATGAGCATAATTCAGATTAATCGGAATGATATCTATGTTTTCAAGTTGTCAATTTGCAAGTAAATTCATGTCTATCCGAGACTAGCTGTTTGATTAAACATCAACAATGAATGTCAATGAATACAAATACAGTTTGTATTCACTGACGTATTCATTCAATACCTTTGTGTGTTGTGAAATCAAATTTACACCTGCCTGAATCATGCTTTGTTTCTCATAGCTACATACTTCTATAACAAAGCATTTTCAGCTGTTTGTCAAGCTGTTTCTCAAATTTAGTTATTGTTAAGGTTGTATTCAGGTTCACTCAACTCAGAGTTGAAGGCAATTGTACTGTAAGTCTACCACCCCAAGTATGTCTTTTTTTCACCATTCTATTTCACATTTCAATTTCAAATCACTGCCTGCTTTCTAGTCATGTATTCTGTGAAATCATTTTGTGGGTGGTGACAGGTGCATGGAACATGCATGGAACACGTTATTTGCAATTAAATATATCATGCTTATTCCACAAATATTCATGAGATCAGTGTACCCATAACCATAGTGTAAAAAATTTATGACTCATTTTTCAAACACTTTTAACGTTATCATTAGCATCACCTAGCTTGCTTAAAGTGCTCCACTGGGGGCTTATTTCCAAGGAAACATGTATGCAAAAGGCATATGTAGAAGCTGGCTCAGAGCACCAGAGCTCATATTAAAAAGGACCATTCATAAATTCCGAATGTTCTTAGAATCAGAAATGCTTTATTAACCAATACAACAGATGCACAGGAATTTGTTTTGCTCACACTGGTGCAGAGGCATAACACTAAGTTGACATTGGTGACAGTTACACTTGTCATTCCAATGGGATTCTGGAGATATGAAGAAAAGCCAATGTCCTCCCAGCTATTTAAAGGAATATTTCACCCAAAAATTATTTTTTCCGACTTTCTGTGTGGTTTGGCAAGGTTTCCAGGGTGCCATGATCTTCCCTGTCTCCTGGCAACCCAATACAATAGGGCTGATGGGTATTCTTTTCTGGGTATTTCTATCCACCTCAAATTTGTATTCACTGGGTGTGGATAGATACAGTTTGCCAGTGTTCTTTGGCAGGAAATGGTTCCCAATGAAAATCCCAGGTATCTGTGTTATTGGTTTTGGAAGGAGCTGTTGCTGTTGAATTTTCCACCTGTACATTTTTGATGGTTAAAGCTCCACAAAAAAATCTATTCAGTCCTATTGTATTGGGGTGGTAGGAGACAGGGAAGATTGCAGCAGGCTGGAAACCTCGCCAAATCACACAGAAATTATCTGGATGGATAAACGGCACTAAGGGTAAGTGGGAAAATGTTTGTATGTTTTGGGTGAACTGTTCCTTTAAGCTATCAACCTCACCTGCTCATTCTGTGCCTCTGCTCACCCTGCTGCCACTGTTGCTGCTGCCAATGCATCTGCTGTACCCCACTATTGGGATCTATTTTGTAATGGTTCCCCATGGTGTGGGGCGTTGCATTGATCTCTGCCTGCTCTTGCCTTTACTGGCTTTAAATTTCGCTTCACAGGAAGCCAAATGGAACACGGCCTTGAAACAAAATTCTATACAAACATTTATTATGAATTAAATGTTTCCATTAAATACCTGAGTTCATCCAGTACATGAGTATATGAACTGATTCTAAAGAGAAAATTTCACCCTCTGTCCACACTTGGCCTGAAAATGAGTACTATTCATTCCCTTTTGCTTATTTACATCTACATCTATATGACTTTCTCCCACTCTCATTCTCCATCTTTTCACATTGCTTGTAACATTAGTCTGTCATGTCAGAAAAAAATTTCTCAATTATCACGGTGACACCGTCATCAATAATGCTGGCAGACAGTTCTATAATATGGGCATGGAAAAGACTCATGCAAGCAATAACAGCCCAACTAAACCTTCTTTATTCACTGTCTCTCCTGGGATGAAATACTGCTCACTTTAACATTATCTATAATGACATTATTTACTCTGACATTATTTATTTAATGTATTTGTTAGTTTGTTTACTTCATCCATGACTAAGCTGTTGAGGTCCTGAGGAGGAGGGGGTGAGGAGGGATTATTGTCACGCTTTATTTATGTTTAGTGTTGCATGTGTTTGTCCTATTTGTGTATGCATGGATCTATGGCTGCATTATATTTGTCTGTACTTCAATAAACATAATTAAAGAAGTGATGACAAAAAAGAAACAACCCACATAAACCCAATGTGATAACAGCAGCCAGAACAGCACATATTTAAGCCTTATGGTCACTTTTAATTGTCACGCAATGCTGCTTTATGTCTGTTTTTGAAGATCCAATAACAATGTGAGCAAAATATGATTGTTGTGCATCTACACCATTTCATCCCATATGTTTGCCATGATAATAGGCAATAGGCAGGATAATGGCAATGACACTGAAATGATAAATGTGGTGTGAGGTTATGTTAGAGGTAAGATTTAACTAAAACTTTGGCTAAGAATAGGCAACTAAAATAATGAAATATTTTGTAATATTTTGTGTTGGGGAAACATATTTTTCTCATATAAGTGCTGGAGAACAGGTTTTCATTTTAAGACATTTTCATTTTATGAAACTTGAGGAGAATAGGCTTGTGACTTCCTTGCTTAACATTTATTTTTCAGTTGTGTATTTAGACACACTTCCTCATGGAAGCCAGTGGTGGGGTGTTTAATAGTTTAATTTCACTATGAATTTCATTCACTAAAAATTGTTATGATACCAAAAAAGGGTGGTGATTATTTTAGCAATATGTTTTAATCTCACAAGTTTGAATCTATATGTCAGTGTTCAGCAATGTCATTTAAAATATTTAATACTTAACACAAACCAAAATATCTTTACATATCAGGGTCCCTAGGGTAAAATCACTTAAAGTAAACCTGGCGGTCTGGAATAATGAAAAAAGATAGAAAACCCCAAACTACAGTTCAGTTCCAAACTACCTATCACAGCCCTGGAAACTTAAACACGACTAAATTACCTGTCAGCATGTTGAGTTATAAACCCCAGCATTCACCACACATGAAAACCCTTTTACTCTGTTGAATTCTTTTTTTCCCACTGATTTCTTCTCTTGCCTTTTACCTTGCTTGTATCCACAGACTCTGATGTTGGCATGACAACTGTGAACCGCTGCCTGGACGCCGCCAAGGCCTGTAACGTGGACGACTTGTGCCAGAAGCTCCGCACAGAATATGTCTCAGCTTGCATCAAACCCACTGCCAAGTCAGGCTTGTGCAACCGGGCTAAGTGCAACAAGGCTCTGCGCAGGTTCTTTGACCGCGTCCCCGCCGACTACACACACGAGCTGCTCTTCTGTCCTTGTACAGACACAGCGTGTGCAGAGCGTCGAAGGCAGACTATTGTACCCAGCTGCTCTTATGAAAGTGTGGACAAGCCCAGCTGCCTTACACAAATGCGGATCTGCAAGGCTGACTATGTGTGCAGGTTAGGACGAGAAGATCTCTGATTGGTTTCCACTTATCTTAATTTCTCTCTCGCTTTCTCACATCTCAGTAATGACTATTAAAGTTATTTCTCTCAGTTATTTCTCAGTTACAAGCACGGTCTCACACCAGCTCCAGTAGGATGACAGATTGTTATAATGTAATTGAAATCCCTAGCTTCTCTTTGCTCTATGACCCAGCTCCATTATTCTTCCTAGACAACCCAAATCCATGAAAGCAGTTTTTCAGTATTCCCAGTTTTCCAAGTATTCCTTGGATATAGATTCTAGTTATTCATTACTCACCATTTTTGGACCACTGCTGTTCAGCATTATGGCTCTTTGAAACCAAACAAGCAGCCATTCAATCAACAAAATGGCTCGTTGTTTTACCCCGAAGCTTTCTACCACCATCGGTTAGAACACCCCAGAGAGCCTGTTGGAATAACACATTAAATATTTAGCACAGATAAAGAACCAGATGGATCAGAGTTATCGCTCATTGCTATCTCTGGTCATGGCCATTATTTTTCACAGCCCCATTACACTCAGAGGGCTTTACTAATGATCCCGGGTCTGGGGGATGAAATATATTACTCTTTCTATCAGTATCACATTATAGTCCACTGCTTTCAGTTCCTACTATGACCAGCCATATTTTTTAATGTAAGGAGGCAAAAACCCTTTAATTAAGTGGCCAAGTAAAGGTAGTATGAAGGGAAAAAAAAAGAACCAGCAAACTTTCCTATATAGAATACATAGAGTACAGAGATTTGTTGTGCCCTTGCTAACCAGTGCACAGTTGCATTGCTTCTGTAGGTCTCGCCTGGCACAGTTCCAGTACGACTGCCAACCCTCCAAATCATCTGCCAATGGCTGCAAGCAAGGGAACTATGGAGCCTGTCTCCTCGCCTACACAGGGCTCATAGGTAGGTATACACATAAGAGGTAAAAGTACATAAAGGGGAGGAAAAATGATGAAATGAACGTGTGGAGGAGGGGAGACTATATAAACAATATGGAGGTATTGGCCATATGGCACATGAGGGAGGGATGTAGAGAAGTGTATGCTGAGAAGGGTTTAGAGAGGGAGGAAGGAGTGAAAGTAGGCTAGAGAGTAAATTAATGTATACGGAACAGGTGAGAAGTGAATGGAAGAGGGAAACTTTGACTCATACTAAACCAATAGATCAAGTTCAAGAGGGTCAAAAACAAAATACATAAGAGCCCCTCGTTTCATACTTCAGAAAAATGGAAGGTGGTTATCCTCCATATGATGTGTGTTTAGATTTTGGCTTATGAACGGTCAGTAAAAGGACAGCCATTTCCTTTCACACACTGAAAAAGAGAGCAAACCAAACCTAATGCATTTCAAGAACCTCAAATGGTGCCCCTCAGCGCAAACACACACTTGGCATTTTCATTCTTGTCTTGTATTTATTAAAGCACTTGAAATCCCGCCTCCACTCTGTTGGGAAAAAAAAAAAGACAGAAAAAAGCCTCATGCTGAAGACTTCTGTGACCTAAAAAGAAACATTGGAGTGCTTCTGACTCTATAAAAGCCAACAAATGATACATAAGAGTCACTGCGCATGAACCCCAGTGAACAACACTAGAATATTATTACCTTTTGCATCAGATCAGCGTATGGGAAATGCAGCGTTCATAAATGTTTCAGAATATAAAGCAGTGTGAAAACAGTGTTGTAACGAGTCAAAGTAAAATGAATATTTAATACCGACCGAAGCCTGATGTGGTCTCTCTGCAGGAAGTTCGATAACCCCCAACTATGTCAACAACTCCACGTCCAGCGTCGCCCCGTGGTGCTCGTGCTCAGCCACTGGGAACCAGAGAGAGGAGTGCTACGACTTCCTGGGATATTTCACCGACAACATCTGTCTCCGTGAGTGTCACTCTATCCACAGGGTCCTCCACCATGGAATTCACCGACTCAGGTTTTTGGGGTAGAGGTTGGGTTTGGATGGGGGTGTTTGCTTTCATTTCCAAAGAGGGGTAGAGAATTTGACTGCTATTTTAGCGCAGTGTGTCCCTTTTTATTGGTGTTGGACAGTCGAAGCAGCTGGAGTTATATTTTTACTCATATTTCCCATGTTATGGTTTGGCTCTGCCTGGCATATTGGTCTGTTTTTGGTCATTACTCTATCACTGACAAAAAACAAAAAAAACAAACAAACAAAAAACTGCTACAGCAAAGTTCCAAGGACACAAACTGCATCATCTGATTACATGGATAAATAGTTTGTCTGAGATGAATATTTCACTGATGTATGTGAGCATTTTCTCTCTATATTCTCAAGGGAAAATGGATGTGCTCCTTCTTTTTGTATTTTTCTTATTTTTAGTTTTCAGAGTGCAAACATTAAAGATAGAAAGGAAGTTTTAAAGTTATAGTATAGATGCACAATGAGAGATGGATGTGTGTTAAAGAAAAAAAATACTCAAAGTGAGTGGTGTTCTCAATTGTATAGTCCTATTCAAACCAGATATATTTTTTTAAATGTCAAACTATTTTGGATGTTAATATTTAACTGTAATTTTATAAGATCTTATTATTTTTGAGCATTTCTGATGTCCACAGTCTAAAGTGGTTTTCACACTGTTTTCAGCCATTTTCAGTCTTGCTCATATCTGATTTTGGTCGATGACTGTTGTGTTGTAGGATATCAATATGAACTGATAGATGACACCAATATGAACTGGCAGTGATGCCAACAAACAGGTAGACAGGGTAACAATAAGCCATTTCACTCAAAATTGTTATGAACTCACTTCAGTTGCAGCATGTGCCTTTTTATACCAAGTAGGAAACATCAGATCAGTCACATAACAGGGAAAAATCATAATTTGAACACATTCAGCTACAGAGGGAACATAGATGTGAAATGGTTATATTATGGTTATATTATATTATTAGTGTTGCATTGTAACACACCACAAATACTCCAATGGCCTGTGTATATCTATGTGGACAGTTTCTTCAGAAAACACATTTTTCACTCCACCATGGGACAGCCCGTGTTAATTCATTATGATCATCAACAATATCCTGTATTCAGAATCATTTGCATTGACAACATCCTGTACCAGAGGGCAAAGTAAACCAGGCAGCTCAAAAGCAGAATGAACAAATTAGAGTACAGGACCATGACAGGACAGAGTCAATGGGATTTCGTGAGACAGATGTTTTCCCAAACAGCAGCAGTGGGAGATGTAGTTAAAGGAAGGATCCTATGCTTTTGTAGAATTACCAATCCACTCTTTCTGTCTTTCTCTCTCTCCTTTTCTTGCTCGCACCATCTTCTCTCCTCATTAATCATCCTTTTCGTGCTGTTGCCTTGTTAATTCCACCTGGGCGTTCACGTTGTCACTTTTTAGTGAAATAGAAATAGGGTTGGCCCTGTGATTCTTAAGTAATTGCATATTTATGAAACTTCCTTCTAATTACGCCTTAAGTATTTTCCTTTTACAAAAGTTGATGGGAAATATCTGAAAACAAACTTGCTGGACCTGCCTTTTGTAAACAAATTGTTTTTGGCACTGAAATATCCTCTGTGTTAAATTTATTCATATAACACATAATGTATTTGTTCTTAGAACATGAAATGCTTAACATGGAGCTTGTTTACACTTTTTCTATTTAAAAAAAAACATCATATGAAATGACTATTAGACTTTTAAATTACACTATTAGAAGGAAATGTTCTGAAATCCAGATTGTGGTGACAGCTACAAAGATAAGATGAAACTGAAGATAAAAAGAAAGAAGGTAAAATGAGACTGTGAGGAAAAATCAGAGAAACTACATCATACAGAATGTGTAATAATGTGCTCATTTTCACATCAACAGGCCTTAGGGAGCATATATACAGAAACTGTCCAAGTGTGTAGACGTGCATGGAAATTTACACAGGTCCTCAAACACATTAAAATTATAGATTGTGATAAGGTGTACACAGTGCGTAGATTTGGATACGTGCATTATTGGCTGTCCACCTAATGAAAAAGTCCACATGGAGGTATTACGTGCATATTAAAGTGCAAATGTGCGGGGTGCATGTGCATTTTTTTTCTTACCTTGAAACATGCTTACAGAGGGAGTTAGCACACATACAGAAAAGTTGTCTAGAAATGTGTGCAAACTATTCATAATGTGCAGACATGCTGTATTCAGAGATCATAAATGGTCAAGCAAAGGTCATACTTACTCCACAGCAAAGAAGGCAAAAAGCAGTCAAGGATAGTCTGTATATTTTGTATTGCTACTTTAGCACTCTCCAAATTGGCTAAAACTAGGGCCATTTGGATTGTGAGCATTTTAATCTGATGGCTTTTGGCACATCAAAATACAATTTTATGTGACTCAAAACACTCAAATGTTTTGAATCTCATTAAGATCTCTGTAATAAGACAATGAAAGGGAAGGCAGGCATATATGATCAGTTAATTACATGGTGCTGCATCAGTTGACGCAGGCCTTCATTTTCAGCCTTATTTCAGGAATATTTCAGCTTGGAGGCTCATGATGCAATCTGTTTCTTATGGTGTGTTTCCTCCCACTAGTTGCCACCCGGACAATCCCCTACCTTACCTCAGATTTTCTCATGACCCTTGGTATGGGGGGTGAATAATTAATGGTCTTTATTATTGACTTTTGCAACTGTGAATATCATTGAACCTGTATAAACAAGGACTGTCTTTGGTTGGTGTGTGCGATGAGGTGAATCTCTGGCCAGTCTCTCCCCGGGCCCCCTGCCTAGAAAAGATACAGAGAGAGGTCTCAGAGTTGTTTGGCCAATGCCAATGGCCTATGAGTTAATGAGGTCGATGTGGAGAGGCAGGTGCAGTTTGGGTACTTGAAGAGAATACTGAACATTTTCTTTTTCCTCCTCTGCTGACCAAGCCCAGGCCTGTTCTGGCCCAGCAAAGCTGCTCATGTTAAATGTACAATTCAGAAGTGCAAGCATCTGCTGTTGAAAAAGACATGATTGGACCTCAGTAAAAATGTATTAGGCCTATATTTCTGGAGTCTAATAACCTCTTTCACTGTAATTTCTCTATGTCTCGTGTATCAGGCAATGCCCTCCTGGCATTTGGAAGTGAATTAGATCAGCAGCCCACTCTCAGCCAGTCAAGTCCACCGAGCCCGGGCAACGATGGCGGAGAAAAGCAGAGCACTACTTCTCTACCCGATGCCATGGAAACCATGCGGAACATTCTGGATACAATAATTCCAACACAGGTGTGCCAGCTCATGCAGATCAGCAGTGAACCTTTTTCCCTACCTGGAAAAAAAAAAAACAAGCTCCAAACTACAATAATGATATTACCTTTTACATATGACACACTGTTTGAAACCATTAAACATCTTTAATTGTATTTCATTTCATTTAAAGGGATTGTAAAAAAAAAACATTGTTTGAAAAATTTGTTAAAAACTGGGATTTTCCCATTAAGTATTTTTCTTGAGTTCTATCTTCATCATCCACAAAGATCTGAGGGTTCCTAAAAGTCAATAACTGTAATAAAATGGAGTTAAGGGGCTGCATTTTCTACAGTAATTACATGCCAGCAGGGCTGGGTGGGCTTTAGTTCCCCTTGTAAAGTTACAATATTGTCTCAACCCTGGTAAGACCAACCAGCTGTCCAGCAAAGTGAAAACATCCTGCTTCTTAGAACCGAAATAGCTATGGCTTCTACCAGCACTCTAACAATATATTAACAAATGTTTTCATAGCTAATATTACTGTAGAGCTCACTTGCTAAAAACTTACACTTTGGAGGCTTGTAGTAGCAGAGTTGATGTGAGAAAGTCCTGACCCCATCGCTAGCTAAAGCTCCATATTAGATTTAAGCGCTTTGC
>OMKZ01024338.1:3071-20916 GCA_900302535.1 Neoniphon sammara
GCAAATAAAATAGGAAAAAAAAAAAAAAAAAAAAAGAAAACAACTAGGTCAAAACTGATGGCTGGACCATGTACATATATTCCATTTTTAACATGCAATAAATGTGGAATGAGCTGCAATCAGTGGGCAGGGATAAAGGAATAAACGGGAGAGGGGAATAAAAAAAAATGACCGGGAGAGGGGGAAAAATAAGCGCACTGAGTGCCAGCACTTGCCCCCTCTCCCGGTCGGTCCAAAAACTTCACGAGTAAATATAAGACAGGATGAAACTGAGGAAATAAGGCTCAACACAGCAGCAAATGTAACCTAATACAGAAAGGAAAACAATACAAAAAATATATACAGAAAAATAGGAGATAGGAGAACAAGCACAACTGCCAGTCTGACCAGAACACATTTAGTACCAATGTGTGTTTGGATTATAACATTATAGCGTGTGCAAAACATCAGCAGCAACAGAACTTACTGAGAGAAAGAAGAAACAGATGAAAATGAGCTCAATGTAACATCTGCAGTATAAAAACTACTGAAAAAATAAGTCTCCTAACTGCCATATATTACAACTGAGATGAAAAAAAAACGTGCCATTAGATGTGTTAACATGCTTAGCGAGGATGGTACATATGTATGTAGAGGAAATGTGAGGGTTTTGTTAATGTGTTGAGTGAAATATCAACTTTTCACTGAACCAGACTCCAGATGGACGAACCATCTTTGGAGACGGAGCAACATGCTGCTGTCTGTTCTCATTATGCCTGTTATAACCAAAACATATTTCTACATGAACACAGCACATGCAGAGAAAAGACGTGCATCACTTTCACAATTACATCTGTGTCTCCCGTTTTGGACGACGTTCATGATATTTTTTTCCACCATGCAGCAAACACAGAGCGACGCAGCATATGTTGTTATTAGATGTTGAATGAAGCCACCAAAGCACACAGATGTGTTGAAGACGGCGTTTTTTAACAGCTTGGATAGATCTTCACACTGCAAAAAAGCTCCATGTTAACAAGTCCGTCTGATATTGAGTGTTATAATATTGTTTTTCTTCTAACAAGGTCAATAATCTGCCAGTGGGATGAGATAATCCCACTTGTTTCCAATGCTAATCAACTTGTTTCCAGAATTTTCTTGAATCAAGTGTCATCTTGAGGCTGATCTGCCTTATTCTGCCTTGTTTCAACAGATTTATACTTGTTCCCAGAAAAATTCCTCAAACAAGTGAAACTGCATTGGAAACAAGTGGGATTATCTCATCGCACTGGCAGATTTTTGACCTTGTTAGAAGAAAAACAATATGTGAACACTGAATATGACACTAATGACTTGGTAGGATGGAGATTTTTTGCAGTGGCCTCCTCACTCCACAATGTAAAAAGCTCTTCCAGTCACCAAAACCCCGGGTGCTGCTGGGATTGTGAGGCTAATAATTCCATGTTGTGGTGAAGGGGACCCCTGTGGCTCTTTGGCGACAGTCGGCGATAAGGCAGCGACACTGACAAACGAAACCGCCTCTAATCTGCTTTCGACAGACATGAACGACCGAGTCAGATAGCACTCCAACCCGCTGAGCTCTCCACTGATAAATAAACAGAAAAAAATAGAGCAGGAGGAAAAAATGACATGCTGGGTTTGAGAGTTTTTAGGAGGTTTTGAGAGGAGAAGGGAAGATGGGGATTACTTGTGGTGAGATGAGACGATTGAGCCATAACTGTAAGACAGAGCCTTGACTGACACTCTGCACTGCAAAAAATCTCCATTTTACCAAGACTTTTAGTCTCATCTCCAGTATTCAAATCTTGATTTTCTTCCAACAAGGTCAATAATCTGCCAGTGGGATGAGATAATCCCACTTGTTTCTAATGCTAATCAACTTGTTTCCAGAATTTTCTTGAATCAAGTGTCATTTTCTTGATCTTAGTGGGCTGATCTGCCTTATTCTGCTTTGTTTCAACGCATTTATACCTGTTCCCAGAAAGATTTCTTGAAACAAGTGAAACTGCAGACAAAAAAAAAGAGGACGTTTGTGTTTTGTAGTGATGAGAGCAGCTGAAAAATGGGTTTGTACCAGTGAGAATAAAAACCACAGAGGAGAGGAAAATGAATACTCAGCTCTCCCTCCTCATCTCCCTTATCTCCTCCCTTTATCCCCTCCCTCCTTTATTTTCTTTTCCTAAATGTCCTCCCTTCCTCCTCTCTTTCACTCTCTCTTCCTCCTCCTCTCCTTCTGTCCCGTCCTTCCTCATTTCCTTCCCTCCTTCCTTCCTCCTTCCTTCCCTCCTGATAAATGCAATGACTGGTCGTACTTTCTCCCATGCGGCCTCTTCACTTTCTCCTCCTCAGGAATAATGGATCAGGAGGGATGCTGCTGTTTTAATGATTAAAGCGGCCCATATGGTTTCACTGGCTAACGGCCACCAGAGGAGCTGTACATTAGCAACAAGGCACACTGGGAGAGAGAAAGAAAAAAAAAAAACACTAAACAGGGAGCTGGGAAAATGTCAGTGGGGAAAGTGGATGAACACAGTGATAGGATCTCATGTACAGCAGAATAATAATATAGAGTAGTCCTATAATGTGAATTCTGACAGGTTGGTGTGAGTTGTTTTGAAAACTCGACATAAAAGAACACAGCATGCCCTCAGGCCTCGACACCTCGGAAACTTGAGGATGTGAAAAAAATAAGGCCTTAAAACAGTTTAAGGATGAAAATAGGCCTTGAAAACACTAGAATGTAAAAAAAAAAAAAAAAAATGTTGCACCCAAGTTCATCCAAATGCCTCAGCTGTCCGCCTCAGTGATAAAAACCGTGAAAACCCTGTGATGGAGATTTACTAGTTACCCTTTTAAAAATGTAATGTAACTTATTACATTTGATTACATTTTTATTACCTTTCTGACAAATGTTTCAAACCAGGCAAAGCTGAAAAATCCCAAAAAATAAAACTAGGTAGAGTGAAGCTCATAACAGAACTCAACCATCAAGCTCTTTTATTAAGTTCTTCAATATAACAGGAATTAAAATTGTAAAGTTTTGATTTTAGATTTTTGATTTAAATTCATTTTGCAATTTAATTCCTTAATAATGTTACATGTAACCAGTTACTCCCCAACCCTAGTGTTGAAACAGCAGCAATTTGTTGATGACTAAAACTTAAACATTATTTCAACCTGGTTTCTTGACAAGATCATGAATAATACTGTGATGTCTGTTATGCATAAGACCGATCTGCATCACGTCTTGTTAGTTTTTGGATTTAGAGTATAGGGAACCTGCAGGACAACGAGGAGGAAAAGTGCCAGGAATTCTTTGCTCACAGCATTGCTACTTCACTGCTACTTCATAGAAAAAAATGAGAAACAGACTATAGAGTATAAATTAAATAAGAAGCGAACCTGGAAAACCTGCTGTCATCCCAGCATGACAACACGTTTGATGATGAGTCAAACTGCTGTCTGTGTCTGATGCTATTTTTTTCCCAATTTTTTTTCCCAAAAGCACATGTACGAACACTTCTAATTGGCTAAACTGACGGCGATGAACCTGTCTGTCCAGAAAAAGGAAAAAAGAAAGAAAGATAAAGTTCAGCTGGACTGAACTTTAAATCTGTTAAAAAAAAATGGATGGAAGTCTGACAGAGAACTAACTTACATTAGTTTTATTTGTGCAGGTCTTCGGCTTTGTAGCGATTTTCATGAGAGTAATACAAAGTATGTTGGGCTATTTAAACTTAATGAGTTAATTAGTTTTACATAAAAGCCTGGTGGTGGACTTCATAATTACACATCGCCTCAGGTGTACACAAGTTTCATCTTGTTTGGGCCAAAAAATGTCAGAGCTGTAGCAGGTATCATTGATTTATTTATTTATTTTTACTTTAGACCACTGCTATGTACCATCAGAATTATTTGTCCAAAACTTTAGAAGACTTTAGAATAAAATACAAGAGCTGGCTGGCCTCTGAATGTGACACTAAATGACTATATTATTTTTTGGAATATTTTCACTTTGACTTCATGGAAACTTTATTTTCATCTCCGCCAAGGTTATTATACTCTCGCCTACAAGTTGGATTGTGTGTTGGTATCCATCAGCAGGATATCTCACAAACTTCTGAGTGGATTTCCTCAATATTTGTCAGACTGATCGGCCTCAGGCAACAAACTGATTAACTCTCGGCGGCGATCCTGATCTGGGAGCCATTGCTCCGAAACTAACAGATAGAGACTTGTTTCCAAATTCTACGGGATGTTCGCAAGGTCAAAAAAATCAATTTAAGTAAAAATTGAAGCAACAGGAGTGATGTGTTTGGGTGTGCTCTCCGAAAGCCTCCACGTTTTGTTTTTTTCCCCCGCTTCTTATTTTTATCCTTTGCATGCTGGGTAAAGGCACTTATGGATTAACTTCTTCAGGGTCTGTTTATGTCTGAATACACAGATATCTCCTCCCACCGAGACAGAGATTAAACTGACCTTGGGAAGTTGAAGAGTCATACTGACACAATATATGGAGAAGTGCAGGACACACAGAAGACGTATTGACATACTGTTGTCGCTGTACAAATATCCAGCATCCATTTACTGTGTTTGACCAAGGAGGGTATTATTAGGTATAAAACAGAACGGGATGCACGAGCTGAGTTTATTTTACCGATCTATTATGACCCTCACAGACAGGAAAAAAAAAAAAAAACAGAAAAACACGGAGGGAAAGTAGATGGAAGAATTATACACTAACATGCAGTAGCAATATTAAAGGAAAAATACTTAAAATAAAATCAAAGGCAAAAATATGTAAGTATAATACAAACTGCACTGCAAAAACTGACCATGTTACCAAGTCCTTTAGCCTCCTCTTCAGTGTTCAAATGTTTTTTCAAGGAATTTTTCTGGGAACAAGTATAAATCTGTTGAAACAAGGCAGAATAAGGCAGATCAGCCCACTAGGATCAAGAAAACGACACTTGATTCAAGAAAATTCTGGAAACAAGTTGATTAGCATTGGAGACAAGTGGGATTATCTCATCCCACTGGCAGATTATTCACCTAGATTTTGAGGCTAAAGATGAGACCAGTTGACTTGGTAACCTGGACATTTTCTCAGTGTAAATTGGTGAAACATAAAAAAAGGAAAAGTTGCATCAGCTTTTCAAAGTGTACACATAGTATTTGTGTAAATTGTGTATGAATTAAGTCATATTTGTTGGTATTTATTGATATAATGTAGTACTTTACATCAGATACAAATCTATAATAACTTGGTTGTAGAGTGGACAGTTTTACAGTTATTATTTTTCATTCATTTTGCCAAGAGTGACCCATATCTGAACTGCCATGATGCTCTGCAGCTTCAGCTGAGCAGTACTTCCATTCCAACTTTGCTAATCTGAACTCTTGCTCCTTTGACCTTTCAGGCAAAGCTAAGAAACTTTATTTAGTTTCTTGTGCAGAAGCAAACCGCTGAGTCACTGCAGTACCTTAAATCTACTTTGTGGACCTGAACCCACGGTCAGCTGACCTTCTTCCCTCCCAGACGGAGTCTCCTGGCCGCCGCTCCAATCGCGTCGCCTCGGGCGCTGACGAACGACTTTTCTGAACATTTTATACTGTCTGAGCACACACCATATGTCGCTTTACAAGCGCGACACCGGAGAAAATATAGCTTTAATTTTAGCAGCTGGCTGACATCGTTAACATGGTGATGAACAACGGGTGAGAAGCATTTTAATTACAGCTTTCTGTCAGGAGACAGACAGAGGGCAGACGGCAGGACAGATTCACTTCAGAGGCTTCTGTTTGGTTCAGAGGTTTAGATCGACTGTCAAGTCAAAGGTTATATTCCTACTAAAACTTTTACCAAACGTAGTTGTACTTGTTTATCATAGCGCTGCTATGATGTACTTGCAAGATGTTTTTTATGCTCATTTTATCTTATCTTTTATCATTTTATGTCTCCGTAAAAGTTTTATTGTAAAGTCTACTTCCAATCTGCCTCAAGGGGGCACTGCAGTGGGCGGGGCTTCGCAAACACACTTCAGGTTAATATGTAGGCTGCTAGTAACAAAGTAACAGCTTTTCTTGGTCTTGTTGGGGAATCGATTATTACTGAAACTGAAAATGGTTGATTACACTATTTGTTAACAGGGAAAATTACATTAACCTGTTAGAATCCAGCAGGTCACTGGTGGATATTTTTTTTAATATATATAAATTTGATGCAAATTTTATTGATTAAAAAAAGACATACATTTTAAAAATTTTACACGATTTTTTTTAAAAATTACACCAAACTGAAAAATTCACCACAAATTTGAAAAAATGCACTTTTTTAAACAAATTTGACACAAATTCTAAACAATTTGATGGGTTTTAAGGGGTTACACTTGAAACACAAATCTGTCCAGCTCTGCATGTTTTGTCTCCCTCTTGTGGCAGAAAATGAAATGCTGCTTGAAAAACACACTTTTGCAAAGAGAAACAGGAGGAAAAAGTCATGGAACCATTAGACAAGGAAATTAGATGCACTATATTTTTTATTAAACAACTGCAGATGAAACTATGAGGTGTGGTTGAAGTAAATAAGTCCGACACTAAAGTTTGATAGGAATGTGGCCACAGACAGCAGTTTGGTAATGTCACATTAATGCAAAATGCAGGGAGTTTCACAAGTTACTGACAGGCAGTATGAACTCATTTGGCATTAGATGGAGCATGTTAATTCATATGTAAACGGTCCATACTTCTAACGTAACGTATTACTGAGGAATTTGTTACTGCTGAAACCTGGCTAGCGGTTCAGTTAGGATGTTTGCCAAACCGGCCTGAGCTGCTATCACGCAGTCGGTTCAGTATCAGTGGATCAGATCCAGATCGACTCTCCTGAGTCACATCAAACATTCGCTAATCTCATTTACTTGGACGGCGATAAAACAAAACAATAAAAGCCTCACAGGGCTCATGAAAATATCTTTTGTGCTTCAACTGTCTCTCGGGGAGCCAGAGGAACGAGCTGAAGCATTCTAACAGAAACAGGAAACCACACAAACACACACACACACACACACACACACACACACACATGCAATGCATCAGCCAGTCTGCAGAGTGTTTTTTCCCTGAGAACTGGTGCTTTTGTTGCCCACGCTGCATCTTATCAAGTTATTTAGTCTCTGATATTCAGTGTTCAGATCTTGTTTTTTAATTCAAACAAGGTAAAAACAAAAATCTGCAGTTTAAAAGACCAGCTCGCAGAAACATGACAGTTAGAGTTGTTATTGCTCTATTATGAATTAACCGATTTTTGCTTAAGAAGTTACTTTAGTCCATATCTGTCAAACTGCCTTGCATTTCTCATCCTCTAACAAACAGCATCTTCTTCACTTCTTTCATTACCAACTGCAGAGGTTTCCACATCTTTTTTAATGTCCTATTTATTTATTATTTCCATATGTTTTTGGAAATGAGCTGCAGTGGCAGAGTGTGTCAGGGCAGAGTGATTAAAGCCAAAGACGAGGATGAGGTGTCAGAGGAGCGAAAAGTCCAACATTTTATTATTTTTTTTTAATCTGGCAGGAGTAGCTGTTTGGGAGAAGCTGTGGTCTCGGTGTTTGGTGTAGCATGGAAATTATTGAAAACCCATTAGAGGCTTGGCGTACTTTCACCAGAAGTTTAAATATTTTCACCGTCTCGTGCTCCACACACAGGATGAAGATTATACTGTCTGCTGATGGAGCTGTGAGGAGCACACAGCAGCACGTCGTCTGCACTGTAAACACAAAGGGGAAAAAAAACTCCAACAATGCAATGCAAAAACTCATTTAGTCTCCTCTTCAGGGTTCAAATCTTGTTTTTCTTGCAACAAGGTCAAAAATCTGCCAGTGGGATGAGATAATCCCACTTGTTTCCAATGCTAATCAACTTGTTTCCAGAATTTTCTTGAATCAAGTGTCGTTTTCTTGATCCTAGTGGGCTGATCTGCCTTATTCTGCCTTGTTTCAACAGATTTATACTTGTTTCTAGTACAGCTAGTGTGTACAGGCCACACACACCTGACAATTCACCTTTGCCCATCTGAGAAAGTAGCAGGTACAGTACACAGTAATAATAACTGCAGTTTGAAGCACTCAGGCTGCAGAAAATACAGCTCCTGTAATCACAATCCATTAGCCCAAATGGAGAAAGCTGCTTAAAATGGATGTGACGGAAGCGATATGTAATTAAGCTTCCGTGAAGTGAACTCCCACTACTTTTAATCCTGGAAAACAGGGGTTGTGTATTTGAATTAATTGCATATTTTTATTATCATATACGCACCATTTCTATTGAAAAAGTATGTAATTCGACGCTGTGAAAATGCCACCCATTCTCAACTTGATGCAATTTATCTTTGTGACATTATTAAATTTAAATTGTGTTCAAAGTCCAATAATTTACCTGTTCAAATGTGCAAAATGAACATGACACAGTGCCAGCGGCTCACAGAGATTTCAAACTCAGTGTCTAAAATGGTGACCTCATGTCGCATCAGTGGGTGTAAATAAAAATTTTAAGTACGACAAGGAGGAAAAGTAACTTGTACACCACGATGAATGGAAGAATGGGCCGGACAGCCTCAGAAAGGTCAAGAAACTGAGATCCAGTGTACATGATTATTTAATGTGACGTAAATGCTCAAAAGTGAGGTTACAAACAGCAGCTAACATAGGACGAGCACGGAAGAATCCCACTATAAACCTCTATGACTCTGCCGTTTGAACTTTTACAGCACAGAGATTCAACCAGATAACAAAACACACTTTACATGATGCAGATCGGCGGTTTTGTCCTGTGTGCACATTTGTTGTCCCTCTGACTGGCCTCGAAACATCATTTGCGTGTCTCAAATCGGACCCTTCAGTTAGTGCACTTTCTGTTAGTACACTTAACTGTACTTACTTAGTACACTAGTACTGTACTTAGTTAGTACACTTACTCGCGCAGTGTGCAAATTTTGACAGGATAGTGTCTCAAATCGCACACTGCCGTTGTGTATTTACTGGAAATGACACCTGCAACATTTTCTTCTTCTCTCTAATGGTGAATTACAACGGGATGGAGAAATACCGCCAACTACAGTCGCCCACAAAAATATCTGTTGGTTATTGTTTTCCGATTGACTTACTGATTGATTTTCTGAAAAGTGTTTCTCTTAAAAAAAAAACAAAAAACAGATGTAACATATCACTTACATTTGTATAGTTCACCGCTTGCCATCTTCACAAAAGTTTTTGGGTGGTAAATTTCGCAAAAGACAAAGGCTGAAAAAGAGGTTTACACATCCTGTCTTCAAAACAAAAGCACCACTACTGTTCAAAGTGTGTTGGCGTTTTATTTTTTTAAACAACCAAGCAAGTTGATTTTGTACCATCGCTAGCTTGAGAATTGTACAGCATCTCCGAAAACGTCGGCACAAATTTCCAAACGGACATTTTTTTGATAAACTGAACACATATTTGGAATCTACATGGTTACTTTCTCGCCTGAAAAAATGTAAAACTTAATAAAGCAACATATTAACAGTCCTAGAACGAAAAGTAGAACCAGCTTTTAGCCCCGCCCCTTCCGGTCGATGGCGACTTGAGGGTTAGAAGTGTCCGTAGTTCCACACTCAACTTTTTGACCGTTTTGAGTGCACCATCCGGGTATTTGTAGAGCACTGCATTTTGTCAGACTTGTCAGTGTGAACTCACTTAACCACTCAATATAGTAAGTAAGTGCAGAAGTGCGCGATTTGAGACACCAAACAGGAGTTTGTCCAACAGCTGCACGGAGCCTGAGCTGTTGTTAGCTAACATTAGCTTTGTTTTGCTAATGCTAACATTAGCAAAACAAAGCTAATGTTAGCCACATGCACAATCAAAATGTACTGTCTGATATATCAAATATGAGCTAGTTAGCAACAGACAAATGACTGATGATGTCGGCACCTGGCTGAGGCTTCAACCTGTTAAATAAGGCAGAAATGGAGAGGAAAAACCCATTCAAAACAAGGACAACCACATCGTTTTCCTTCATGTATTTGCTTTATCACTTGCAGTGCGTTTGTGCCGGTGCAGTTGCTTTAGCTTGTTATGTGTTGTTGTTGCATTTGCATCATTTCTGACTCTGGAGCGTGTTTCTAATAACGCACTCGCTTTCACTTATGGAAGCTCTCTGCTGCAAAGAAAAAAACAACCTGAAAAAGTTCAAATTTAAGTTTTATGTGGCATTAGTTTTGCAAAACTTACCCTTGCTGTACCATTAGTTGATGTTTTCTAATCCATTCATAGGTATAAATGTACTCACACACACACACACACACACACACACACACACACACACTCAAGTTCTCTCATCATCTCATGGTGATGTATCTTGATCTCTCTTGTGTTTTTCCTCTCTTGGCTGTTTTTTTGTTGTGTTCTCTTTGTTAAAAGGCACTTCATAAGCAAATGTGACTGGAGGTGTCAGACTGAGAGGCGAGCAGGCAGACGGAGAGGAGAGAGACAGAATAATAAAGTGTGTGTGTGAGAGAGAGAGAGAAGGAGTGATGGAGGCAGACGAACAGGAGGAAATGGAATGAAATGTCTGGAGGCCATAACAAGCTCTGAGGCCCTTATCCCTACCAAGCAGGGGCAATTTCACAGGAAATGGAAAAGGTAAGAATAAGGCGAGACGAGGGAGCGGGACAGACACTTAAAATGGAATAAATTACTCCGTCCTCAGAGCCGCTTATAAGTAGAATTGATACCTCTGACTTCTTTTTTTCTCCATTGAGAGGGGGCTGACAGGGCGACGCAGCGATTAGCATCAAAGTCCAGGATCAGGAGGAAAGGTAATGTGCCACTGAAGTCTATAGACAAGAAGCCATTTGCACAGAGAGCATGCAGTTTGCCGAGTTTTATAGACTTTTCACTGGTGGATGGAAATGCCACACAACAAATCTACAAACTGCTAATGCATCTTCACCTGAGACAAAAATCTTCATCTTTTATCATTTATATCATCGTGTTTTTCTTCCAACAAGGTCAAAAATCTCATAGTAAGTATTGAGAAGAAGAAGGAAACTGTCCGCTGTGTATATTGCTGTTCTCCAACTCTTATGCTGAAATTAAATAAGGTTAAAAATATGCACTAAGTGTTAAAGAAAAAATCAACCCTAAATCAGATGTTGGCTATGCATGCTGCACTTCTTTTGTCACATCAACATTTACAGTGCAGCTCCAGTGGAGTTTGACATCAGAAACTGTTGATGGATCTAAACCATCAGCGGTAAACGTCAGGTTTTGGTGTCAGTCCCTCACAGTCACAGAGCGAGGGCTTCTTTCTAGAGCCGCCATTTTGCACCGACGTTCAACAATCATACAGGGAGAAATCCATCGTAGAAGAGGACAGAGAGACATTTCTCCACACAGGAGCAGCACACAGACCAGAATGCAATGCTGCAAGAGACCAGAATGCAATGCTGCAGCTTCAAGAGACCAGAATGCAATGCTGCAGGTGCAAGACACAAGAATGCAATGCCGCAGCCTCTATAAACCAGAATGCAGTGTTGCAGCTGCAAGAGACCAGAATGCAATGCTGCGGCCTTTATAGACCAGAATGCATTGCTGCAGCCGCAAGAGACCAGAATGCAGTGCTACTTTCTCACTCTCTAACTACACTGTGTAACTACGAGTAAAAACCCACAACTGAATGCAGCAAGTTCACACAGCTCCTTTGGGGGCGTCAAAAAGCATTCTGGGAATGTAGGAAATCGAGCTTTCAATAAAGACGTGAGCCTTCCGACTTTGAAAAAACTCCAGTTCTCTCGCTATGCTCTGTCTGTCGCTCTCTCCACTTAAAAGTAAAGAGTTCACGACCCTTCCGGGGTTTGTCAAACAGCATTCTGGGAAACGTAGGAAGTCGCTAACTGAAGCAGAAGCAGACGAGGCACGTTGAGGGAAAGTGGGCTCACAGTCTGATGATATGTAACAGTGTGAAGGCAGCAGAGGGGGATTTTTCTTTTCAATTCTGCTGCAGATTCACCGGCTAACCGAACTGCACCAAACCAAACTGACTGGACAGAGTTAGTGGAGACGAAGTGTTTTAAACTTTAACTTTAAACTCGGAAGCTGCCTCAGTCCCTTTCTAAATAACAGTCCTAATTAATAACATACTTCTCGTTTCCTTTTATTCCTTTAATTTCCTGTTTGTCCTTTTCCTCGGCTCGCACACAGAAGGCGGCCTGATGTGTTTCAGACAGCGCAGATAGTTGGTATTTATTGCCTGGTCTGTATTCCATAAATTTTTAATGAAGCGTTCATTTAAATTCGACTCTCCCTGTGTTCTGGAGTTGGCGGTATGCTAATGTTGTGTTGTTTGTGTGAAACTTCACATGTGCTGCCGTCATTTCTGACCGGAGCTCACCTCGCCAAACGCAGCTCGCATCTCAACGGGTTAATGGCTGATGATTATGAAAACATTCACATACACACACACACATTGCTATATACTGTACGTGTCCCGAATCTTCAAAGAGAGTCGCAGAAGGATTTGGGGTTTGTTTTACATGTATTGTGTCCATATATGGGTTCTGTTAATTATCCGGTTAATTAGCCTGCTAACAGAAGGATGAGAGAAACTGTTAATCAGAGGATAAAGACTCCTGGGAGAAGAGATATATACCATCAAACGAGATAAACCTCGGTCTTCCTTCGCTGCCTGGGGGATCTGGGATCACGCTCATCAAGGCTGACGCAAACATGAGCTGATTTCACAATGTGTCTGCATGCATTTTGCAACAAAAAAAACACAAAACCATCATCCAGCGTCTGTAAAACAGACTCTAATCTGTAAATGTGTTTACATTGGTTTATCAAAGAACCAAAGTTACCTTCTAACCTGTTAAACATTTTCTGTTAATTTTGTGTTGTCATTTTCTTCTGAGCACGTCACCATACTGCAGCAGAAAGTAAGAGTCAAGAATAAACCGCGAGCTCCAGTTGGTGCTCAGCATGAGGCGTCACAACCACAGATCAATTCTGTTCTCAGAAAAGCTTTAAAAAAACACTGCAAATTAATCTGTGTGCTGTCAATTTACCTCTGCACAATGTTGGTGCGTCGGTGCTGGCTATGTTCAGATGAACAAATCCTCCTCTCTGCTGAAACAGCTGATGCGTGGAAGAGTTACAGGAATACTCCAAAGTTTTGGGCAAAATATATATTTTTCCAACTCACCCAGATTGAGACAAGATGTTCAATGGGCAGCATTCCATGCTAGCTTAGCATAAAGACTTGAAGTCTGCAGGAGTCATTAGCATAGCTCCTAAAATGACTTGTTTCGTAAGCAAAATTCCAAGACATGCATTTCAAATACACATGATACACTGTGTACATAAGACAGCTTCAGATTAGCTGTAAGGTTTATTTTTTCACTTTAACGGAGCTAGGCTAATGACTCCTGTAGATTTCAAGTCTTTATGCTAAGCTAACATGAAATGCTACCCACAGGAACTGAACCAGTACAGAGGTGAAAATGGTATCAAACATCTTGTCCCAGTCTGGGTAAGGTGGAAAAAGGGGATTTTGCCCAAAAAACGTTGGAATATTCCTTTAAGTAGTCGCGTACTTTGCACGTCTCCAACGCTCAGAAGAGCAGCACAGCTTCACAAACACCGACAGACATTTTCCAGGACTGATTTATTCTTACTGTTTCCTTTCCGCTTCTTTGCCAGGCATTTTGAAATGTTCTGCACCTTTTCGTCACATTTTGTTTGTTTTCGGCTGCTGATACTACAGACTTTTCACAGACTTTTTCTTCTTAATACTATACGTCTGAGTGTTGAAATGTATACTACCTTCCTCCAAACTTGTTTTCTTCATTGTTATTTTTATATTGTATTTCCCTCACTCTGTTAGTACTTGCCAGTGTGAAAACCCAATTTGCTCACATGGATCAAAAGTTTTGTCTTAGTTTATTTAATCTGCTGCTGTTCCTCTTGTTATTATTCAACCAAAACAAATACGCGCCAGCTCTGCTGTGCTTTACATCTTCTTATAAATGTGTTTCCTTCCATAAACCTCACTCAACTTTTATTTTTCCATTGCACCTTGAGATCGTCCATGTTCATTTCTGAGTGCAGATATTGATCCGACCCTTCCTAACCCAAACAAGGCAGAGAGAAATTAAACAGACATTGTAAAGGGAGAAAGACAGGGAAAAAGTGAAGGAGTCTCATATAGAGAAAAGATGGAGAGAGTGCGAGGCAGAGTAGATATTTGAAGAGAGAGAGAAGGAAGGACATGATTTCCTTTCATCGATCTCCCATTTGTATTCGACACAGCCTCTTGCCGGCAGCAGCAGCCCAAACATTAGCAGCATACTTCTCTAAAACACATTACAGAGGAAGAGGAGGAGGGAGAGGAAGGCCGGGAGGCGATGAGCTCACTGCTTCGGGAGGAAGAAAAGTTTGGGGCTGAAAACTGAACTCAATATTCAATATCCAATCTGTATCAGTCAGTGAATCTTATTCCTGATGTTTAATGAGGTTTAATGTTCAGTAAATTACATAGAGGGAGGCTTTGACATGCAGAACATATACTGAATATGCATGTGTATTAGGATGCAGTGATAGTGATACTGATGTCTGTACTAATGCCAATAACGTGCTAAAATGAAGTATTGTATTGGAGATTTTAGCCCAGACTGATATCTGATACCAAAAGCCCAGAGTAACACGTCAGAAATCAAAACCAACTGTCTGATTTTCTCTATTCTTGCGAACGATGGATAAAAAGAGGATTTAAAATCAATTATTTTGTGCAGTGACCCCAAACTACAAATCCAAATTTCACTGTTCGGTCAGGGTGATGGATCTGATCTGTATTCTGTAAGAGCAAAGTGGATTTTTTTTTCTATTTACAAAATTGGACAAATTAAATACAGAAGTTTAAGTTTAAATTCAAAACTCCTCGGAATCAGTTGGTATATTTATTGAAATGATATGACGTCACCTCGTCTGTGATTAGACAGAAGAAAAAGACACCAGACGACTAAAAAAGGGACTCAGAGAAGCACATCACCAGAATCTGTGTTTTCTTTAAGGGTTTTAAAGTTTTAGGGTGGATTTTTCCTTTAAACATCACTCCTTCCACCGTCAGCATCTGTCTTCTGCTTTATTTTCAACCTGCCTGTGGCTTTCCATTAAATCTCTTCTCCCAGCAGCTGGTAAATAGGCTGAAGTGGGGAAGCAGGTATTTTATATGAGCAGCCCTGTTAGCTGCTGTTTTATAGTTCAGAACTCCCACTGCATTTCACCCGAGAAATTTGTATTTTATATCAATAAGGAATAATCATTCAGAGATGTAAATCCACCTAAAGAACATCTACTGCGTGAAGCGGTTTATTTTGATTTATATTCAATCAAACTGATTTATGGGAATTGGCTCCTTTAAGGGAAAAATATCTACATCAATGCTTTTCTGGAAAATTTAACTGATTAGTTTATATTGTGTTATTGCCTTATGACTGACAGCAGCAGTGACTGTAGTCACACTGAGCTCATATCACTGCAAAAATCAACATTTTAACAGCCAGTTTCATATCAGTCCTGTTTCACCAGAACAAGTCGACTGACGTCAAACATTCAGGTTGAACTGAAATAAGAATTTAGGGGAATAAAAACTCGTTTCTGTCTCAGAACATAAAAACGAGCAGCCATTTCAAGTCTTATATAACAATTTGGGAAACATCAGAAAAAGTTTAAGGGGAAGTTTGTTATTACTATACAGGATGTTAGGAATATAAGAAGATTTTCAAGTTTTACAAGTTATAATATAATGTTTTGTCCTTCAGATTTTCACAATATGGAACAACATGCACTATGAAGATAATTAAGGGGAAATTTAAGGGAAAATCACACATGAAAAGGGTTGATTATAAATGATGTACATTTCCTTGGTGTAAATTCTCCTGATAGAAAGCAGGGTAAGAAATTTATTTTTTGTTTCAGATTTGATGTTTTAAGGGTTTTTAGGGGTATTTTGATCCTTTTTAGAAGTAATTTTATTAAACTAAGATATATGATACATTTGCACCTCATAATGGCAAATGAACACTCAAAATGTTTTAAGACGTTTTTGTGTATTAATGTCTTTTTTCCGCTGCCAGCAGCCGGCCTCTCGGCTTTGTGCCGGTCAGCGTTTCCTTCCTGACGACATTTCGTGACACTTCAAGCTGTGAACTCGGCTGTTTTCTCATCCAAGGAATTTTTCTCTCCCAGAATGCACTGCAAACAATTGCCCTGCCCCGTCGGCTCCATAAATCGCCTATGGTGGCCTGTGGGGGGCATTAGAGCTGCGGTCGTGCATGAGCGCTCCTACAGCTCAACAAAAACCGTGTTTACAGGGAGAAATGCAATAAATAAATAAATTAATAAATTAAAAGATTCTCTGGTTTATCAGCGTCGTTTTTCTGCCTCGTCGTTTTAAAGTTCACAGACGTTCTGTTGACATTCAAGGGCGTTTTGGCCCGAGCCTTGTTAAGTCACGACTTTATGGGCCATTATTAATTCCATACAACATCTGAGGAAATGTGCTGTGTTTTATCATGAGTGTGTGTGTGTGTGTGTGTGTGTGTGTGTGTGTGTGTGTTCAACAGCATCTCTGCAAGACAAACCCGTGAAACAAAACAAACAAACAAAAATAAAGACAGACTGCAGAGTGAAGATGTGACACAAGAATGAATCCCTAAGCACAGGGGTTCCCAAACTGTGGGTTGGGACCCCTCAGAGGGTCATGACATGATTCTGGGGGGGTCGCAAGATGATTATCACAGGAAAACACATTTTTACTAGACAAACTTATTATTACAGGTTTATTTTTTCATCCTTTGATGAGTAAATAAAGGACATTGTGACTTGGAAAATGTGGCATAACTTCACTTTGTTTTGTTTTTATGAGTGAATCTATTTTATCTGGTTTACTCCACTTATTGAATTTTATTGATTTGTCCTTTTTTATTATGGATTATGATGGTGATGCATTTTGAGCTATATTTTGAAAAGGGTTATATAAGCTAAGATTATCATTACTATTATTACTTAGCATGTTTCTGAATCATAATGCAGATCATAACACGTTGAATGGAGGCAAGAAAATAAGTCTGCAAATGTCAGTTTGAAACTGACCAATAAGGTTGTGAAAAAAACAAAAATCTTCACTGAATTGATCATCAAATCACCAATCAGGAGCCTCCAGTTTTCATCTATGATCTACCAGCAACATGCCGCTATGAGAAGAAAAAAAATGATCTGCAGCTTTGCAGCTTTCCTGCTGTAAATTAAAGTTCTTACTCTCATTTTATCAGAAATATTAGTGTGAAAAGTCAAAGTAGTCCTAGTGAAGAATGGTTCCTTTCAGAGTGTTAAATTATTGATGCATTAACCTGTAAGAAGTATTTGAATGTTGTAGCTCTAACTGCTCCATATACTGTTGGCTAGTTTACACTCTAACAATGCATCACATTTGATGTTTTGCATGGAAAAGCTTCTTCTGCAAAGGAACTAGGAACTCCAGCCGTCAGATAAATGTAGTGCAGGAAAAAGGACAAGATTTCCCTCTGAGATGTAGAGCAGGAAGAGGAGAAAGGCTCACTGGATGGACGAGTAAAGGGACAGTACGTCAAAACTGAAGGACTTATTTTCCTCCTTTGAGTGAGATTCATCAGACTCTTAATACCGACTGTAAAATTCACATTTATCATGTTAAAGAGCCACAAAAAGCTGGTAAACGTGACTAAGGCTTCTTCAGAGCTGAAAACGTGGACGTGTGCAGGATTCTG
>OMKZ01024339.1:11691-23944 GCA_900302535.1 Neoniphon sammara
CGCCGTTCACTGTCCCCTCCACGTCCGTCTCGTCCTCAGCGTAGCTCATCAGCAGAGCTCTCTGTCTGTCTGTCAGCGATCTGCACAGCAAAACCACTTCTGTCATTTGAATATTTCCAAAACCCAGCTGATAAAGAACAAGTTAAAACTCATTATAATAGTTATTCTTTTTTCCTAAAATTTTCCATTTTCATTTGCTTATATTAGAGTGTCTTCCTTTGCTCAGACTGCTTATTATTGTTGTTGTTGTTGTTTTTTTTTACCGTTTTTATCTGTTTGTTAGTAAATGTGCTCCATTGTAGAGCATTTTGAAAAACTGCTATACAAAATATATGGAGTAAAAATAAGAGAGCACAAATCTGAGATCAGGGAAATCCAGACTATGATATAAATGCATACAAACAAGTGATTATAAATCAAATATCTTAAAAGATCAAGCCATATTTAATGCTGCTTTGTTGATGCGGTGAGTGTTGATCTGTGGTATCTTACTTGGGCACTCTGATTTTGACATGGATGTAGTGATCTCCAAAGCCGTAGCCGCTGACGCGAGCGATTCCCTTCCCAGACAGACGGATCCTCTGGTCTGTCTGGATGCCTGCAGGGATCTGGGGGAGAAAATGCCAATCAGTTATAATGCTATAACAATAGAAAAGCTTTGTTATTATATTCTGTGCCTGTGCACTCTCCATGTGAATTGTTATCCTATCAGTGTTTATTTACCCTGAGAGATTTGCACCAATCACAAACACTGTATTTTGAATGTGTGTCTACTTACTGATAAATTGAGTGTTTCGTAGAGGCCCTGAGCTCTGGCTGTGCCCCCCAGGATGGCCTGGGCCACAGAGATGAACAGGTCAGAGTGGATGTCTGCGCCTTCCCTCCTGAACACAGGACTTTTCTGGACCTGGACACCAAACCAGAAATCACCAGAAGGTAGAAATAATAAGATATTTATAACAGCACCAGACAACAGCCTGTTTTCATGCAGCGGACTACTGAAAAGCGTTACTCCAAATGCAAAGGCCTTGACAGCTCAGTGCCTCTCACTTGTTCACACACCTACACAACACAATCCCATTATGCAGTCTGCGGAGGTTCCAGCACCTCCTGGAAGGCTTATTTCAGCCCAGTGTGTGGGTTGTGCTTAGCATGGCTTTGTGTGTTTGTCTCTTTCTTATTTTCCAGACACGCTGGTCCTGCAGTGTTCCCTCTTGACAGTGGAGGCCTGGCTTCTGTGGCCACAGTCGTCTCTCTGCCCCCTCATACTGCTCTCTGTCTAATCTGTTTCTTTTCTCATTATTACCTCTTTAACTGTTTTTTTCCAGGCAGCTGTTGCTCTCTCAAGCTGATCCCTCTTTGACTTGGCCTGTCCAAGGCTTCTCCCATCTCTTTTCCTAGTTCTTCATTTAAGTGTCACTGTAGCTATGCAGTGGGTTTCTTTAGTTACTATATAGCCCACAGGAGCCGCCGCGCCACAGTTTAGATGCACCTGCATGCAGCACTAGGATGCAACAACTGTGACTGGTCTGTTTTGTACTTCTTACACTGTGTTTGGGTTCATTTCTACTGTAGCAGAGATGACATGGAGCGAGCAGAACAGAGATGAGCTGAGGGGTTTTGCATATCTGTTAATCTGTGCGACACTTCATCTCTACAGAGTTCAAAACCATGAATCAGTCTGAAGGTTTTCTTCAGTTTTTCCAAGCATGTGCTGTAGGACTACAGCTAGTGGTGCCACGTAGGCTAGGCTACGTAGGCTAGGTAGCTTTGTTATGCATCACCAACATGCTATTGTTTGTCTTCTGCTTTGTTCGGCTTCTTTGTGCCCGCTGCATACTGTATTACATCATTTTACTTTGATTAATTGTTGATTAATTAGGCATGCAGGCCTATTCCTTGTAAGTCCTCTGAGTCATGCCTGTGATAAAAGGCTATACAAATAAACACACTTCAACTTGATGTGAGATCGGCAGCAATGCTTGGAGGTGAAAGTGACACTGACCCGGAACGTGATGAAGACCTCCTTCTTGCCAACGGGCATTCTGACCGTCTGACCATCCTCCACTCCTACAGAACAAATAAACCACTGTTGGGTGATTTGCATAACCTGTATTACAATTAACTGCATTTCAACATGTATTCTAAAAATCAATCTTACTGGTACGTAATCGTAATATTTGTTAAATAAACAGCTGAATGAAACAGACCTGCAGGCACAGGCACCATCACAGTCTTCCTCTGCTTGGTCTGTCCCGTCCCACGGCAGGAGTGACACGGGGTGGAGATGACTGTGCCTTTGCCCCCGCAGCGACGGCATGTGGAGCGCATCACAAACGGGCCTGTGTTCACAGTCTCCTACGGGCGAAACGGTGGATGTATTTAGCAACAAAAACACATTCATCTTTGGCACTTTAGGTAGAAGTGCAGAGTGTATCAGGTCTCTCACCATGCCTGAGCCATTGCAGTAGTGGCAATGCTGCACCTTGGTGCCGGGCTCGTGGCCCTTGCCCTCACAGCGCTGGCAGGTTGCCTCTAGATTAACAGACATCTCTTTGTTGACTCCCTTTGCTGCCTGAGTGAACGTCAGCTCCATGATGTACTGTGCCAAAAGAGAAAGGAAGAGATTAAATACTGAAGTCTGATCAAATCAGTGGATTAATCAGATGAGTCATACTGAACAAACACGTCTCAATCACCACCACCATAACAGTGTTAATCTACTAACCTCCTGTGGCTGATCAAATATGGCACTGAAGTCTCCAAAGCCACGGGCTCCAGAAAATTCCCCAAATATTTTGCGGAAAAGTTCCTCTGGGTCCACACTGCTGGCCTGTCCGCTCCAGTACTGCTGCCCTCCACCAGCCTGGCCAGCGTCAAAGCCTGCAGAGCCGTATGTATCATACTGCTTCCTCTTCACCTCATCACTCAGGACCTGGAGGAGCACAGAAAAATGTTGAATTTTTATTTTTTCCCGCAGGCAAAAGACTAGAAAATGAATGCCTCTCTGGCATACTGATGGGCAATAAATAAAAGCAAACAAATAAATAAAAAAAATCATCATGGACAGCAGCTTTTCATCAGTTGTTATTGTATACATTAAAGATAAATCATAGAATTCATCATCTCATGACAATCAGTTGTACAAAACAAACAATGGCATCTACAACCAATGGTCTTGACTAACAAAATATGAATGGGTGACTGATTGAACGGGAACACGCTGTATTGTTTTGTCCTCCAGTTTTTGTTTTCCTTGGCCATTTTTTTCTCAACAAACTGTCCACCGTTGCTGACCGCTTGCTGTACAATAGCTGGTGCACCCCTAAAGGGAAACACTACTGTGGAAATAATACGCTGAATGTGTAACATGGAAGCTTGGTAAAGGACTGGGAGCAAACCTCATAAGCCTCAGCCAGCTGAGCAAATTTCTCCTTGGCCTGTGGGTCATCTTTGTTGGTGTCAGGGTGGTACTTTTTGGCCATCTGAGGGATGACAACAAACACAGACATGCTGTCATCTACTGTGGTAATTGGTCAGCTGAGGACCAATACAAACTACCAGCACCAAGAGTGATCAAACAGAGTATGTGGCAGGAAGGAACAGACCTGATAGTAGGCTTTCTTGATCTCTTTCTGGGTTGCTGTCCGGGGTATACCCAGGATCTGGTAGAAGTCCTGCTTGTTGCTGGCAGGGGCACTTGTGTGAAAGGACAGTGTGGAGATTGCATAGGGTGATTTGACACCTGGAACTAAAAGGTGAGTATAAACATTAATATCTGTAGATGGTTTCATAACATGTAAATTACACTTCAATTTTTTTGGTATCACTTGCTGGATGACTGAACACACACCTCAAATCAACTGAAGTGACTATAGTTTCTCACATTTACATTATCATCTACTTTGAAGATTTAGCTTGCTAGCTGTCAACACAACATAACAAAATCAGGTGACACGTCTTCATAAAAATGTTAAAGCAAAATCAGCTGACACCTGGCCCAGAGTGACTAATGAGGATTTTGGTGATCACAAATTGCAAAGGGGCATGTGGTTTAGTAACAAGATACACTGATGGCTATAAGATTCTTTAATAAAATTTCGTTGACAACACAGTTGTCATTCACGTTAAAGTCACCGAAAAGGCCAGTTTAACTTAGCTAATAACTGACTAAGAAACCAGGACTAGCAAAACTGACCGCATCACATTTCGTCACAGACATGTGTTAGCTGAATGAGTTTTGCTTTACAGGCTAAGTCTGTCTAAAATACACGACTGAGCTGTCGTCATGCACACTTCATTGTCAAACATTGCGTAGCATGGTGAGCTAACGTTGTGTAACGCTAAGCCAAAATTTAAAGCTAGCCTGCTCCTGTTAGCCTAGCCTAGCATAGGCCACCGCACACTGAATGCACCACTCACCAGACAGCCCTCTCAATGTCAAGGCATTCCCTGCCCCACCGCAGACTGTGCTCCCTCCCGGCCATAGTTTTTGCACTCCCAGTGTAGAGAGAGTGCGGACCCCTACACGAGAAGCGCAGACAACGCTACCACAAGCTCGTCGATGTCCAGAGGACACGACAACTGTAATCCAGCGTGTGGAACTGCGGACCGCCGAGGACGCCATCATATCTGCACTGTAGTCGCCGCTGTGTACGCACTGCGCATGTCCGGACAAAAGGGGGCGTCACCGAGAGATCCAAGATTTTCTTGTTTCAAGATGTCAACATTGTTCTCTCTTTGGCCATAAGTGGCAAAAGCTTCTGTTAACTGTAGCCACTATAATTATAAATTGCTTGCATATTTTCGTTTGTGCAGATATAAATCATCATTAACAATTTGGTGGTAAAACATCGTGTGTTTTGCTATACATAAGTGGGTTGTGGTAACGGTTGCGCATGTTTTGCCACTCGGGGTAGCACGTGACAGATGAGGTCTTGTTACAACGTACCTCGGGACCGTTTGAAAGGAAAACTCCACACTACCGGCGAACCCTAGGAAGCAAAGCGAGCGGCCACTACGCGGCCAGTGTCAGAGCTGTCAGCTGTAGAAGCAGCCCACTGGGAGTACCAACCAGCTCGACACAGTCACCCGGAAGGCACGAAAGTGAATTGGAGAGGGCAGCATGAATCGTTTTAAGACCTCGAAATTCAAAAACACCACTCCGACAATTGCCAAGAAAGATGTGAGTAGCTCACGAGTGTCCGGAAAGAATCAGTTTCCCTAGCTAACATTAGCATGTGTTCTTAGCTGTGGTTTCAGAGTGGTGTTTTGGGGAACGTCTGCAAAGGATATTGAACTTCCTGCATCTGTAAGGCAGCCGTACATTCAGAGAGTTTGACAAAAATCTGAATCGGCGCACTAATATCCAAAAAGAAACTATGAGACTTATAGTACAACTTCGACCCATGTGGCTGCACAGGGCAGCTAGCCTACATCGGATGTTGCAGAGACGCCCGTCATCGTTGTCATTACAACTGAGTTGTCACATTGTTTTGAATGATCATGCGACGGCATGCTAATCTTGATTGCTCGTTAGGAATCATAGTGTTGGTTGTACACCGGTTTTAAATAGCGTTAAGGGGAAATCTGAAAAACAAATGAGCTGAGAGATACCATCAGAGTATCGCCAGTACAGTGATAGTTGTCCATGCACAGACTGTGGATAAGGGCATATATCAGGAAGAAAGTGCTTTGCATACCGCAAATCTGGCATTCTTGCCATCCTTTGTACTCATTTGTGTTAAGTTGCAAACCCTGCTGCTCCCCTCACTCCTCACTGATGTGTATTATGTAATCCCCTACCTTGTTGAGGCAGTAAAATACCAGGCATGTAAAAAAATGGATGATCTAGGTAGGAGTGATTCCTGCAGTCTGTACACAGAATCTGAGACAGCAGGTGGTGCTGACTGTTGTGAAAGCCAAACCGTCCCTTTGCACAATAGACACACATACTTGTTTAGTCTGCTCCAGTCATGGTGTTTTTTTGTAGCCATGTGTCAAGTGCTATCATGTCAAACATTGAAAAGAGAAGGAAGCTAGGGTGAGATGGGATGGAAGAGGGAGTGAGAGACAGGCTGGTACGGATGGAGGGCAGCAGACAAGTAAAAATGAAAGGGAAGTTTTCTCCTCTAGTGATGTCATATTTCCTTTGGAAGTCTTCCAGTTAGCCTACTTGAGCCGAGCTGGTCCCAAGTCCAGGGCCTGGGTTGTACACAGTGAAGAGGGATGGTCACAAGACTGGCCTTTGGATTAGTTTAGTCAGCTCTCCTCTCACTTGTAGCCCTCTCCATGACTTTACTGAAGTGTCTTGCAGTCACACACATACATAAACTGTTGCCAAGTGCTGAGAGTGCAGGTATATTATGCTGTAGAAAGCTCCACCTCATGATGAGGACACAGAGCGTAATGTGTCTGGCCTGACTAACTTACTCAAACCAAAAGTGGGCCACAGGCTTATTACATTGCGATAGACTGCATTAAGAAATGCATCTATTAATAAGTGCAGCCTGATATGTGGCACCGTTTTCTGGCCAAACTGCAAAGCTCTCTTCTCTTGTCAAAAAATCTAGGTTAGGATTGTTATTTATGGGGTTTTCCTTCCCACTGAGGCAGGTCCCACACAGCGGGGGTGTGAGCCTCTGTCACAGGAGCATCACTTTGCCTATCATTGTCTCCTTGATTCACACACACACACACACACACACACACACACACACACACAATTTTTAATCGTGTTAGAACAGATACACGCTCCTACAGGGTACTGTTTTATGCATGGCTGCATATACAGAGCAGTAATGTGTGTTTCCTTAGCAAAGCTACCAGTTCCTTTGCCTGCAATGCACTGTCTTGGCTGGAAAGTGTCCTCTGCCGGTGTGTGTGTGTGTGTGTGTGTGTGTGTGTGTGAGAGAGCCAAGCGTCTGTCATGGTTACTCTCGGTTTTCTGAGCAGCAGCAGTAGTTGCTGGAGCATGTTGTGCAGACGCTCTGCCCTCTTGCCACTCCTCCCTTGTAAATGTTATGAAAGAGAGATTTTTAAGAGTACTCTGCTGTGCAACGCAGGGAGGCCCTTCCACTTCCTCAACATGGTGCTGATTCAAGCTGCAACTGTGTATGTGTGTGTGTGTCTGCTCTCAGCTAGATCCTTCCTGTTTATTATGATGTTCACATTCTTCTTTTCTAATTGTGACAGCCACTTGGGTGTGCACATACGCTAAGATTCGCACGTTCTCCTTAATACTGGGCTATGTCTGTGTTTTGAGGCTGTGCTCTTGTGCAGACATGTCAAGTGAACGCTTAGGATTCCACTCATTTGCCGAGTTCCATCTTATCCAGCCTCGCAGAGAACAGAAAAACCACGTGGGCTTGAATGATTTCTCTTATTGCCCTCTGTTATGCAATCTGATCCTGATCCAGAATGCACTGTCCCTGCATTAGCATAGCTTGTTTCATCCTCTCTGATCCCTTACCCCTCACTGTCCATGTCTATAAATCCAGGGCTGGATCAGCAATGTCCGCGCTGGCTCCTTCTCATGCCAGGGGAACCACATCAAAGCGAGCTCCAAGCTGGTGGCCTTCAACACCGAGCAGGCTGGTAAGGCTGTGAGAGCGTGGTTGATGATCTGGTTTACTCCATGCAATCAGGCTAATCTGCTGTGTACAGTGGCAACTCTGAGATGTTTGTGTTTTACCAAGTGTGTGTGTCAGAGAGCAACTCTGATATCGCCGCATGCAATCAGTTGAACAGTCAGAGGCAGAAGGTTGGGTTTTAATTATAAAGTGTTTTACAGAAAATAGATTATTTAGGAAAAATAAAGAAAATTTGAGATTTTTTTGAGGGTATATCTGTTTTAAAATATGATGGTTGACACTGTGTGTGTGTGTGTGTGTGTGTGTGTGTGATCGATCTCTTCTGTCTCCAGGTGGAGGCATGCTGGGCCTGTCCTCAGTCCAACCCGGCTCAGACGGCAAATGGACAGTCGCTCAGATTTCCTGCCATGCTGGTAGCATCACTTTACTGTTTTTTCATCAAATCTTCATGTCACAACTCTTCTTCCTTTTCCTGTCTCACTCTTGGCCCCCTTTTCTTCCCCTCCTTCTTAACTGCCTTCATACCAGTATACATTGTGCTCTTCTTAAATCTGTTATTCTACAAACAATGTAATCACATGAGAAATGCAAATGCCTTGGCTCAGAAATGAAATTGAGCCAGACACCTCTGACCCAAATCTGCTTTTGTTTTGTTGTCCTTGTTTCCCCCCTGGTCTTTCTCAGATGTGGTGACTGATCTGGACTTTTCTCCTTTTGACGACGATCTCCTGGCAACGTGCTCCGCAGATGAAACGGTGAGATCTTAGATTCCTTCTCTCCTTCTTTCCTTCCTTCCTTTCTATCCCGTCTATCTCCCCTCCTTTGTTGTTGATGGCAGGACTTTGAATACGATATGAACGGCCTCTGTGTTTGTTATTAAAACCTTTTGAAGGCTCCCTCTTGTCAGCACATTATCCTCAGCCACAGGTGCCCCGGCTTACTGGAATCTGCTGAGTGCGGCTCTGCATCTTCAGACTCAGCAGCAGGGTTTACCTCAGGGACATGTGCAAACACACACAGCCACAGCCCCAGCCACACACACATAAACACACATAACAGAGTAGTTGGCAGTGCCCAGCATCTGCAGAGCAATTATTTGACTGATGGTTCCTTTTATCTTCTGCCAGCAGGGCATATTGTTTCAGCGACCTGGTTGCACTGAGCAGAGAGAGTGAGAGTGAGTGAATGCACGTGCACAGGCTGCATGCGTGTGTGCTTGCATATCGACATTCACAGACATACACCACTCTTGGGAGCAGGTGGTGCTATTTACTGACTCTCAATGATTTCACACACACTTTAATTTCATCTGCCCTCATAACTCGGCATCAGACAGAAATTCAAACCCAGCTGTGATTATTCAAATGACATACCATGCCGTTTAGCTACCACTTCTGAAAGGAGTGCATCACAGCTGCCAGTGAAGCACCTCATCTCTGGTCGTGATGCTGAATCTGCACCTGCTGCAGCGAGCGAGTCTCTCACCCACGGTCTGCACCATCTGGATGGGCAGAGGGCCACAGCTCCACATCATAATTGACCACAGTCAGCGGTTGGGCCGGTCACACACGTCAGTCTTGTCTGGTGTGGCTTTTTAACAGCTGTCTGAGCATATTGTTCACATGCCTTACATTCAGTGTTAAAATGAACAGGTATTTGTTGAATTTTGCAGATTTTTAGCAGGCATGTTCAACTAAGATCTTGGTCGCCATATGAGAGTTGACATCCTAAGTCACCCCAACCTGCTAGTGACATATAAAGGTGATGTTCGGCATGTCAAAGGCAGGACTAACTAAAAATGCATATAACATGGGGTAAAAACACACTGCCAATTTATCTGAAAATACACCTCAGCTGAAAAGTAGACAAGATAAAAAAGGAATCACAGGAAAGATGCATCAGGTAAAATGACCTGCAAAGTACTCTAAGACTTAGTTAGAAATGTTAGGCCCTGTAGTACAGATCAGGCTGATGATGCTGATGATGCTGTCATGAACACTTTGTGATTTGGAGCAGGTTAGAGTCCTGAGACGTATAGAGAAGAGAGAGTTGTTTAGATGGTAAGTGAAGACGTAGGGGTCAATAGAAAAAGAGTCTTGGACGTTCATCTTGTGCTCAGGTAAAGGAGGAGGAGGTGGAAGGTTGTTAAAAAAGATTAGAGGCAGAAGGTTTGATCAGTCGAGGGATAAAAGAGTGAATTAGCAGCAGAAATCGATGCAGAGGAGGAGAGAGAAGACAAGAAAAGAGTGGGAGGTGTTGACCAATGAGCCAGTTTTATGCCGCAGCCTTGTCTTTGTTTTGGCTTACCTCCTGTTTCTCTGTGTGTGTGCAGATGAAGCTGTGGCGAGTCTGTGATCCAGAACAGGAGCAGCCCAGCGGGGCAGAGCTGACCCTGTGTCCAGGTCAGGGCAGGCTGGAGTTGGTCCTCTTCCATCCCACCTCTTCTGGTTTGCTGGCTCTGGGCACCACCAAGTGCCCCCTGCTTTGGGACACCAGCCGCCAGGATGCCCCGCTAGCAGGTAGCAACTGTCACCATAGCTGCACACACACGCATATATATGTATGGATCTGTGTTAAGTGTAAAACTCTTTTGTCGTTTTGCATCCATGGATCGATTAATTTGTTTTACACCACTGTGTCTATAATGTTTAACACTCCGGTCTCTGTCCACCAGTCAGTCGTCAGTTTATGTTATGCCCTATTTTGTTTCTCTGTGTAACATTTATTCTTGGAACGGAATGAAATGGTTGGTTTGGTAACCCTTTTTTTTTTTCATTCGGTACCTTCTCACTGACACTGCCTACGTTTTACAGCCCTGTGGCTCTGTCTAAGTGCTGGAGCAGCAGAGGTAAAGTTTTGGTTTTCGCAGTCCTGGTCCCAGTCTCCTTGGACTGGCCTCAGGATATAGCCACTATCCTCTGGCCTCACCCCTTCCCTCCACACACACCTCGCCCCTCTCCCCCACCCCTCATCCACGACAGCTGGCCTGGCTGCTGTTGCTCACTGCTGACCCCACTTCCCATGAGCTGTACCCCCCGCACTGTCTACTACGACTCCCATGCCTCATTTCTACTTGATCCCAGTTTTCCATTTATGTGATTGAGGGCCAAGAGACATGAGAGAAAGTGTTTTGAGCGAGCGTGGGTGTGTGGGTTCTTGTGCTGTTTGGTTCATGTCAGATCATTTCTGTGTGTAACTGCCTTAACAAATGCACCTCTCATCTCCTGTCACCTGTTTGATGTCACTGTAAAACTGATTCACACACGCTGTGCTGTGCTCATTTATGGCATTGTAACCTCTAATAGTCATATTTATCATTTCTCTCATCTAAGGACATATGATCAATTCTTTGGTGTAAATGATTCTTGCTTTGTTGTATGATTGTATGTTTTTCGTGCTGTGTTGTTTCCATCATGGCTTCACTTCTGTCCTGCATTATTTACTCTTTGGACATTAGATTCCTATGTTTTCTGTTTTCATCAGTGTGTTCTCATTCTTTGTTCTGTGTCTTTTTCATTTTTGGATATTTTGCTTATTTGTCACTTTTTCTGTGCTTTTCCTTTTTCTTCTCTTTGCCATGAGCACTGCATCTCTAGCCCTCTCCTCCTCTGATCTCTCTGTATGGTGTGTGTGTCTGCAGTTCTGGAGCAGCACGGTGACCAGCTGCAGAGTCTGAGCTGGAAGCAGGATGGCTCCCTGCTGGCTTCCTCCTGCAAGGTGAGTGAGAACACTTACACTGCGCCACATGCATTTTAATGGCAAGCAGAGAGTTTCATTTTGTGAAACAGAAAGCTGACCTTGTTGGACATTTTGATTTCGACTGTTGCTAGAAAAACTTGAAGTGGTATTTTATTTTACCCCACAAACAACTTTTAAACCTTTTCCCGGTTGAGGTTTGATTGTTGTAGTTGCGGTGCGTGACCACTAGATGTGGCCGATGGCTCACATTCAGCGCAGTGTGCCTTTCATTGGAGACCACTGCTCCTCAAATCTGTGTGGGTCATTTTTCTGTTTATGTGGGGATTATTCCTTCAGCATGTCAACAGGGGTGACTCTCGTAAAAAAGGGTGGGGAATATCAGTCATTGGATAATAGGAATTAGTGAACACTTCTGGGAAATGAGTTCACCTTTGGGAAAACAAGGGATAAACTTGGAAACAGTGTGACGTCAAAGACCCAATAACTAGTTTGTCTTAATAGGCTAATAGCGATGACAAAGGCATATTTAAGAAGTGTTAAGTAGTCTTGGCCACTGTTAGCAGAGTGCCTGTGGAGTTTTTCCCACTCAGAATGGAAACTGGACTGATGTGTTAATTAGGGCACTAACAAGGGCGCATACCTGCATTTGAAGGATGCACCCATCAGGGCTTTTGGTTTGTCTTGACCCCTGTGAACTCTGACCCCCTCAAGTCCAAATATTCCCCACCGCCCCCCTCACTTTCCTGGGGAGAGTTGTGTCTAATCAGGAGTCTGCCTCCATCACTCCCCTGCTGGAAATGTACAGTAGTTATGGCCAAAATAGAAGGGAATACTGAACACTGTACAAGCAGCTCACCTGGCCCCAAAAGGCCTTTGGGCAAAGCCTAGGAGCACTTGATTTAATTGCCCAAGAAAGAGAACCTGATTTAGGTTCTTAGGCATCCATGTAATCCCCCCCCCCC
>OMKZ01024339.1:23964-49811 GCA_900302535.1 Neoniphon sammara
CCCCATCAGGAAATAATCAGAGAGCTTGAAGGGCTTTCCATTAGGTTGTTAATATCTTAGGTAGGAGGTGGAAGGAGGGAGGTGGTATGAGTTTATGAGTAGGGAGCAGAGAATGAATGGATTTATGAGCTGAAGTGGAATTGTTTTGGTTTATTAGGAGAGCTAGGGGCTGTTTCATCAGTGGAGGTGAACATAATCCATATTTACACTGTTTCTGCTCTCAAAGTATGCACTGCAAGGAGTGTCTGTGTGTTGGTTCCTGCGTTTACATCTTCTTAGAGTGACACACACATTGTTTTGAGTATGATGTCGAGGTCTCAGGTTTATAATTTAGACAAAGCACGACAAGCTCTCTTGCACTTGAGGCAGAACAAACTTTTAGACGGAGATCTGAAATAATGTGTATACTTAACGTGTATGATTGTCAGTCTAATCCCCCTCATTTATATTTGTGCCGACAAGAAACAAATTATCCCACGCATCACAGCCCGTATCCAAGTCACAACATTTACCTTGACAGGATAATTGTCCTCACCTGAGCTACTGCCCCTACCATCAGCCTCAATGTAGTCTGAAAGAACAAGGCAGCACCAAAGAAGAGAGAATAAGAAATGTGAGCCAAGATCAGAGCCAGGGGCCTCCGAGGTTCTTGCCCTGTTGGGCTTTGGTGTCATTTAACCCAAAAGGCCCCCTTCAATCTCTCCAATCCAGCTTATTAAAGCAAATAGGGCCTGCCAACATGTGGGTCCAATCCCCTCGCCCTCCCATAGGGTAAACATTGGGGTACTGGGCTGAGGTGGGGGGAAGATGAAGGGGAGACCACCACCCCAAAGAGCAGGACTCATGACAGGCCTCGTTTGGACTGAGAGAAATCTATATTTATGACACACTTGCGGAGACAGAGAGGGAGAAAGGCGCCATTCAGTTTAGGGAAGGGAAACCCACGAGTAGAGAGAGCAGAGGGGGAGGAATGACTGTGTTTATATGACTGATGGACAGGAGAGGGAGGTACGCTGTTTAGAAATGAGGTGTTGCAGGATTTATTGGTCCTGAGTCCACCTCGAAAGTTGAGAGTGTGGCTTTGTCACCTCACGGCTGAACTCGGTACCAGATTTCTCATGGTGGAAAGAACAAGATAGTAGAGTGGAAGTAGAGATCCTGAAGTCTCAAACTGCCAATCACAACTGGTTTGGACACTGGTAACCGTGGGAGACTGGGAAAGGGAGGTTGGCAGCGTGGTGGTGTGTTTGATGAGTGGAGAGAGCGCCCTTGGTTACAGATTCCCATCTTGTGTGTGTGTGTGTGTGTGTGTGTGTGTGTGTGCATGTGAAAATTGTGCGGCAGACTGCAGTGAAAACTCATTAACAGCAGCTTGAGAATGAGGCGAGTGCTCTGTCACTTTGATTAAACAGCTGCTGTCTCAGCACACACACACACACACACACACATACACACAGATGCACATACTGCTGTCTGGGCCTTCCATCTGTGCATTTATGAGTTGAGATGGATCAGTGTGTGTGTGTGTGTTTATATGGGTTATTGTCATAGTGAGTGTGTTTGCTTGTTTGAGTGTGTGTGTGTGCTTGTATGGTGGGCACATCTGTATGTGACTGGCCCCTCATCTGTGTGTTTGCACTGCCAGAAGAGTTTCCTCCCTCACATGCTGCTGTTTGCACAACAACACTTAGAATGAGGTGGCAGTGAACAGACAGCCTGCACTGGCAAGTGTGTATTTATGTGTACACTGTTTTCTTTGAGTGTTTATATGAGTGTGTGTGCGTCAAGACGGGGAACTCACTTTGTTGACTGCTGGCCATGGAGGCTGGTAAATCCTGAAATTTATCACCTGCCACTTTCACTGTTTTTCCAGGTGGAATAGACCTGGGTGTTGAAATGATGGTTAGTTACCTTCCCAAATGGCAAGTAAACAAACTTACCAGCCAACATTTACTAGTGCCTCTGTGTTTGTGTGTGTGTGTGTGTGTGTGTGTGTGTATGCTGGTCCTCTGTGAGTATACTGAAGTCAGTAAGTGCTGAGAATCTCCAGAGATGGGTTCAGCTAGAATTTACCAATTGTACCGATGAAAGTGCTCTCTGAGCCTTTGGCTTAAGCTCAGGTCACACAGACCCAAAGACAGCCTTGGGGCACTTATAGTCGTGGGTGGGCTCACTATACATACACATACACAAACAGAGAGAGAGAAATAGAAAGAGAGAGTTAGAAACGGCACATTAGGAGAACCCCCTGTTTGCTATTCTAGCCAGTAAACAGCAAATAAATCCCCTTATGGATGGCCGGGGGGAGGAGATCTTTGAGCCGGGGTAGGGAGAGGCGAACCCCTCGCTCGCTCTGATCCTCGGCTTGAGCTTTGATTTCAGCCTGCTAGGATAACATGCTGCTGCCTGTGACAGCCGGGGCATTTGATGTGTGTATTTATGTGTGTACGGTCTCCCTATGTGTGTGAGCCACTGATATATTTTTTTTTCAACGTTTGTGTGCGCTTGAGTTCGTCACTGTCAACCTCCTGATTCCCCTTGGCATGTATATGTGTGTAAAGTGTGTTCATGGTTTGGTCTAAGCCCTTATGGTTATTACCTGCTATCAGCCCCGTATGTCAAGCTGCTGTTGTGATCACAGTCGCACTATGGTATTGAGTGACAGGGCAGCAGACACGCACGTCCCGGTCACAGCCTGATCCCATTAGGCCCCATTTCCTCCCAATCACACAGGAACCGCTCTCATTGGCTGGCGTGATTGATGCCGTATGCTGGTTGGTCATGCTGGGGTCAAGGCGTATAAGGCCATGGAGAGGTCACTGGATTACTGTTGGTAACGATTAATGCGTCAGATTGTGCTGACATACAAGGAATTTTTGGGACACTTGTGTAATGCATTCTCAGGTGATCATTATTGATTTTTCAAAATATCTCAAAGTGCATCAAAGCCACTCGTAACATGCTCATCTTTCATATTATGCCAGTTGCTCTTCTGTGAAGCAAATCACAGCTGGCTGAGGAGCCCGTTGTCCCGCTCCCCCTTTTTCTCTGTGAGAACCTTAAATCCTGACCTCTCACATGCTCTCTGACCCCTCTCGCTCATCGCATTCATGCTCCTCACAAAGCCAAATTCACTGTAAAACACAGACTTGGCCACACATCCCCCACACGTTATTATCACTCAGCCGCAGACTCCATGTATTTTTTACTCGATTAGAGAAGGAGAAAAACAACCAACCAGTAACCTTACAGAGCTAATTTGAGTCTGATGGAGTTTTCACAGGCTTGATTAGCACTAAAATATCATACAACGCTTGCAATGATTTAATGTGAATTATTTATTGATTTCCTCCCTTCTCTTTGCCTGTTCAGGACAAGATGCTGCGAGTGTTTGACCCCAGAGCCCAGCTGACCCCTGTTCAGGTAAGTCCTCTAATATAGCCTTCACACTGACAAAACAGCTCTCAGAAACTAAAGTATTCACGCGTAGAAATCCATCCAAGGGAACCACATTCACTTGTAGGACATAATTCTTTACTGGACCCTGTTCAACAAATAAATTTACAAAGGAAAGGTAGATTTAGGGGGGAAAAGACCCCTTGCATTACTGTACATGTGATTTTTTTTCTCCCTCCCATCCTGTGATAAACATGTTGACATTAACCCAGAGATCTCGCCACTGGCCACTTTCGGTGATTCATGCCCTATTGATTTATGAGTATGGTACACAAGCTGCTTCCCCTGGCCCTCCTCTTCCCACGGGTACCCGTCCCACACCAAGCTAGCGTGACCGTGAACCTCGGCTCTCAAACCACTTGCTACTTCCTTATTAGAAATCCACCACCAATGGCAGCCCGGGATTGAGCCAACAGAGCTGCGTCACAGTCAGCAGCAATGAGGAAGTGGATTGGCAGAGTGTTTATATCGAGCAGTGGGAGGGTTGGGGTGTGTGTGTGTGTGTGTGTGTGTGTGTGTGTTTGAGAGGCTGTTCAGCGTAGAGCAAATATTCTCACACTCCTCAGTGCTGGACCTCCCAGAGAGTTTTCATTAGCGAGATGCTAGGACCGTTTTAGGCCCTGGGCTCTCTCATCTGTAAACACAGAGAATCCTGCGAAAACAATACGTGCCGCTGCAGATTAAATAGTAGGCCGCAGAAATACCTGGGAGGCACATCACCTCGTGTGGATGGGCAAGAGAGGGTGATCTCATGTTTGTGTGCATGTGTGCGTGCATGCATCGACTCATGTCTCATGCACACACTTGGGTTTTTGTGTTGATGCTTGCGTGTTTGTGAAGTTTTGTCACCTTTGCGAAACATATCAAAGCTGTGTGTTAGGTGCTTGTGTTACCTGACGTCACTGACTCTGATGGGCATGATGCCAGCAAAGGAAAAAGAACACGCAGGTTATTTTCTTTGTGGCGCACTTAAAATGATATGCCTTTATAATACAGAGGGCATATACAGTGCATTTGTGTGCGTGTGTTTACTTAAGTAACATGAGTCGAGCTGGCTGGATCCACTCCAAGCGTTTGAACCTGGATGTTTACATCAGGTGTGTCAGGGTGTTGAAGTCCTTTTAACACACAGCTTTTCAGCAGCTCTGCAAAGGGCCCATTTGGAAATTCTCCGTTCCCCCATTGGCTCTCCAGATTTCTGTCGCTGTGCGCGGACATTAAGCACAGCTCCAAACTTCCCAACCAAAGCGCTTTTCCAGGTCCTCGGTCACTAGGCACAGACATCTGTTTAACTGATGACTCAAAAGTAATTCAAATCAAATTAGGCTCGTATTGCATCAAAATCACTTTGTTCAGTTAAAGGTTCTCATTAGTTTAGATTGAATCAGTATTGAGCAGAGCCTGACTGTCTGAACCAGCATCTTCAATAAGAGCCCAGTGGTTACCAGCGGTGAGGATGTGCTGCTGGGACATTCCAGCCATGTCCACTGGTCTTTCCACTTGCCCAGCTCTCTCTCTCTCTCTCTCTCTCTCTCTCTCTCTCCACGGAGAGGAGTGCAGAGGAGAGGGGAGGCCTGAGTCAGCAAGCTGTCCTCCGCCCCTCCTCACATGGCTTCGCTGCCTCAAACCAGAGAACGGTTAGGACCCAGATCAAAGTTATTAGAGGGTTCCTCTTCCTTTGGTTTGGTGTTCACTTGCTTTTTTCTTCTCTCCTCCTCTCTCCCCAACTCATCTGTTCTATTTCTAATTTCTGCATCAAAGGAACATTTAACCCCCCCAAAAAAGATATTACCTCAGGTGCAGTCTATCCATCCACATAGTGTCCGTGTGGTTTTGCAAGGTTTCCAGCGTGCCACAATCTTCTCTTGGCACCTTGATACATCAAGACAAAAATTGATATGAGAAAAACTCAACAGCAACAGCTCTTTCCGGAATCATCCACAGAACCCAGCAAACTATTCATCCACCCCCTGCGGAGTATGAAATCTGTGTGAGTAGATACAGTTGTCAACAGTTTTGTGGCAGGAAATAGTTCTCAACGAAACACTTCGCCCTTGGATTATGTCGGGTATCCGTGTCATTGTTTTTGGAATGAGCTACTGCTGTTGAGTGTTTAACATGTAAATGTTTGACAGTTTGAGCTCCACAAACAAATACCCATCCAGCTCCATTGTATTGGGGTGACAGGAGACGGGGGGATCATGGCAGACTGGAAACCTCAACAAATCACTCAGAAACAATCTATATTGATAAATTGCAGTAGGGGTACGTAGAAAAATATCTTTCTGTTTTTGTATTTATTTCTCTCATTCCCTGCCACAATCCCTGTCCGTGTCTCTGAAATACAAGAAGGCCTGATTTGAGAGGCAGTTTGGGGCCCTCTGTGTTCTGGGCGGGCAGAGCCTCAGCTTTCAGATGTGTGTCTGTTTGTGTGTCTTTTTGGAGAATGTGAAAACTGCCGCCACTCACATTAACACTCCGTCCGCTAGAGCAGGCTTTAACAGAAGTGGGCAGTGAATCCCGGACATACAGAAACATGATGGGGCCAGTAAATTGGATGGGGGTGTGAAGCTGTAATGTATACATGAGGCCACACACCACAACGCATAACAAATAATGTTTCGGATGGCATCGGCGGTTACGCTGCACTGCCACAAAATCATTTGTTTGTGCCATATCTGAGGACACGTCGAAGAGTCACTGCTTTCCCCGCTCTGGATTTCGATCAGTTTGTTGGTTCAGATGTGAGCTGATGGCAGGGGAAGGCCAGCGTGGCCGCAAAGTAAACAGAGACGGGCAGAGAAGTGTCCCTGCTATTTGAGTTTGCAGCCTCACTGGGAGGTCTGTTTGGCTGCTCACATGAGAGCCAATCAGTTGCCCTCATCAAGAGAAGCCACAACTGCTTTCTGAAATGATTTCTGGGGCAGGCTATCTCACGAAAGCTGGAGGCCATTAGGGTGAGGGCAGGATCCTTCTTTTACTGAGGAGATGAAATTTTGTATGTCCCTATAAAATGTCTTTATTGTGCCCTGAGTGTATTGCCTTAAACATCTGATGTGGATCTAAAACAACTGGATAATCTGAGACAAATGGCGTCGACTTCACCCGTGCTTTGGCGTGTAATGTGCGCTTTCATGTGTTGAATCTCATTTCATGTTTTGAATCCGTTCCTTTTCTCGTGCCTATCTCGGAGTCGCGAAGGCTGCTCAGGGCAAGGCCACATCTCTATCAGTCATTGGTAGAGTCGCCATCAGACCATGTGTGTTCACTGGTGTCCTGGTTCCACCCATCGCTGTGTAGTCCAGTGCAGAAGCCTGGGGCTGGCTCATCCCTCTGGCCAGCATCGAACTGGGTTCTCCCCTAGCCAGGTGGGGTAAAAATAGGCCCTAATTACAGCCCTGCTCTTGCTGTATTTATGGGAAATAAGACTGTGCAGGGTAATTAAGGTCTTGGACAGGAGGAGCAGTATATACTGCATCTGTAATCAGTGCATGAGTGTGTATGTGTGCGCGCGAGTGTACAGACGGGTGTATTTAGGTAGTTGGCACGCTTGGGGAGAGTGTGTGTGTATCCGCACATGTGGCGCACTCCCACTCCCTCTCCCACCACTGACGGGCAGATAGAATTTCAAATTAGACTTTTTTTTTTGGGCTGTTTTGTTTTGTTTCGTGACTTGCTCTTCAATCTGCCCATTAAAAAGTCAGTTTAACCAGCATTTGATCTGATATATTTCATACATCTTCCAGACATATCCAGACAGTGTGAACCAGTTTGGACAACTTTGTTTGGATTAAGAATTTTAAGTTTAAAACGCATCAGTCTGAGCTTTTGGGGCGGGGGGATGATGTTGGAAAAATATTATTAAATTGTCTTATATACTTACTAAAAATGTGACCAGGATTGTAAAATAAATCAAATCAGACCTATTATCTAATAAACTAATGACTAAATATTGTTTCACAAATCAGTTACCCACAAGGTAAGGATGAAATACAGCATCTTTTAACATTCCCTTTAAGCGCTTTGCTTTGTATTTAGTATTCAAGTCAGGATTGTTTCTTACTCCCTTAGCTATTCTGGGTTGTACCCTCCCTGCCATAACATCCCTATACTGGCCTCTTGTTTTCAGATGAGTCTCTTTCACATCTCTGTGTAGCTCGGCCTCCGCCCTGCCCGTCTGAGCTGTGTTACGGCTCCTCAGACAGGAGGAGCTCACAGGAAGAACAGAAAGTACTGATCTGATCTCAAAACTGGACGAGGTGTTACGTGGGTGTGGTACACGTGCCTCGTATCCCGTCCTGTCTTATTGTATGTCTTTATGTATGCACAGTATCTCTGTGTTTGTGTATGTGTGATTCTCTCTCTGTGTGTGTGTGTGTGTGTGTGTGTGTGTGTCGTGTGTGCTTCAAATTACAGTGCTGAAAATACCCCTCATAGTTTTGGGCCTGCGCTGGCTGCAGAGCTGTCGATCTGTGGTCGCTGGAAGAGGAGGGAGACAGGAAAAGGGAATAGCTTGCTGGACTTGGGGGAAAGATTCCTCCTTTTCAGCTCGGGCTTCTGCTGCTTTGGGTGAAATTAGAGAGGACCGCGGGCTGGAATGGGTTTGGACCCGAGGAGGGAACGCTGGGTAGGGCCAAGGAAAAGCACAGCGGTTTTCACTGCTATAGGTGGCTCGGAGCAGCCACTCATACCACCTTTTATATTGTGCCATAAAATAGACAGACAGAACTCCCTGGTAGGTGTGTGTGTGTGTGTCCGTGCTCAGATTTCTCGTTATAAGCAGACTAAACTGCAGTTGTGCATCTGTGTGTCTTTGTGCTCTCATATTTGGGAGTGTGTGTGTGTTGAGTGTGTCCATGCTCATATTTCTCATTACAGGCAGAATAAACTACCAGTGGTTACGGTGAGTTTAGTATGTGTGTGTGTGTGTGTGTGTGTGTGTGTGTGTGTGTGTGTAGACTCTGGCAGGCAGTACAATGAAGCCCTGTGACTGCAGCAGAGGAGTTTTAGTTTGCATCGTAACATGCGGACACAGAGGGAAAGCCGGTGAAGGAGGAGGAGAGACGTGAGGTGAAATGGAAGAACTTAATTTGGGCCTTTATGTGCCTCAATATACTGTTGCTTTCATGTTGAGCTTCACTCATTGTCTTTATGCATCTGAGCCATATACAAAAAAAACAGGAACAAATTTGGTTTTGATGTCAGCGGGGATGGTGCTCACAGATGTGAAGTGAAGACAGGTTGGTCACACTCAGGTTTACATCTATCTGTGTCTCTTAGTTAGACTTCCTGGTGGAGGAGGGGCAGGCAAAGAGATGAATTTCATCTTCAGGGATCAATAGAGTATTAATATTAAAAGGTATATTGGACATAAATGTTGATGTAAAAATTCTGTTTCCATCCACAGCCTCAAAAATGCTCACTATCCTGTTTACCAAGCAAGTTATTTCTTCTCACACACTCTGTCATTGCCTGCCAGCGAATGAGATTTTGATACTTCCTCCAGAATAAAACATGTTTAGAGTTCAGAGAATGTCTAATACTAACAACACAGGGATTCGGAGTCAACATTGAGAAATGTGAAATATAACGTCCATAAAGACTCGGAGTTCATTCCAAGAACATGTCAAAGCCTTAAACAGAGGCTAAGATCCAAATTCCAGCTATACAAGCTGCGTAATTTAGCCTAAAACCAAGAATCAACCAAACACACTTTTGCGTTTTGAAAACTATTTCTTAATATGCCCCAATCTTGCAGTTTGCTGGAACAAGCCCATTAGTGATAACATGTGATTTATTTGGCAGTCTCTTGTAGCAACCTCGGTGCCGTTTCTTGGATGTTTAGTGTTGTTGTAAAACAGGTTTTTAGTGCTGAATGTGAGTCCAGCTTCTATTTCTCTTTCCTATGTAAACATGTCATAGTAGAAATATTCACTCTGTATACTCTGCAGCAGCGCGCTCCTTCTTACTGACATTTTCACCTCCCTAGTAAATTTGTGAGTGCATAAAGGACACTACCATTTGAAACGGTAGTAGATTACATAGATAGGCGTCGGCAAATAGTGAATATGTCAGAGTGAAGGAAATTGATTGATTGATTGCAGACATACTAATCAGATACATGCATTATTTTATTCTTTTTTCTTTTTGTTTTTTTCCCCTTATAGTGAAATCATTATGCAGTCGTTTCTACCTATGATTGTAGAAAGTTGAGGTTTGAGTTATACTGTAGAGGAAAGACAAACAGGCAAATTGGACCCAAGCAATGCAACTGTCAAAGGATCAAGCTGCCAAATATTAGGTTGTTCTCCATGTAGCCAGCGTAATCCCTGCGACCTTTGACCCCACTATGGCTGATGCTTTGCCTTTATTTGGCCTCTCAACAAGCAGGACTTGTATTGACTTTTCAGCCGGTGTCATACTGCATCAAGTAGGCATGTATTGATATGACAGCTTTATAGGTTATCCCCCCCAGTGCATACACGTCTTTTCTGTTTCTCTCTCTCTCTGTGCCCTCTTTCACCTCCTCTATTACTCCTATTGCATGTCTCTCTCTCTCTTTCTCACCCCCTAGTGCCCTACGCCTGTGTCTCTCTCCAGTGGACCCTGCTGGGTTCAGGGCCTGCTAATAGGCAGCGGTTAACTCAGCCCAGATGTCCCCCCCCCCACCACCACACTGCCTCCTTCTCTTTCTGCCTTTCTCTCTCTCTCTTCATCCTCTCAGCTCCCTGTGTTAACTGGCCGTCCCCGTGCCAGTGTTAGTTCTGGTCTGAGGGAATCTGGCTCGGCTGAAAGGAATCTTTTCCTTAATGAGGGGACAGGATTTTTTTGGTGTCCTGGATAGCTCCTCCATATACAGTGGCATATCATCTGGATATTCCATTTTCTGTCTTGGATGGAGTCTGTTTCAATTAAGATTTACTCATCGATACGTTGTTTTTTTGTGACTTTGCTCCTCTGCTTATGCTTATTTTCTGTGTAAACTAGGAGATAATCTTGCTTTGGGTTTGGTTTGCTGTCATATTTGAATGAAAGTGTGCGTGTTTGTGTAGTAAACAGGAGGATGGGTTAATGAATGCGGGTTGTTCTGGTTTACTGGAGAGGGAGGTGAGAGGGTCAAGGAGTACAGGGCTGAAAGAGATGGGGATTTTGGGGATGGGATTGCAGGGGTGAAGGGGTTTGAGCTACTTTAGCTAATGAACAAAGTGTTTTTGTGTGTGTGTGTGTGTGCATGTGTGAGTGCACATGGGTGTGTGCGCTCTGAGGGGGTGGGACGTGGGGTGCTGAAGTGTTCTTCTGGAGAGAGGGGTAAAGGCGCTTGCCAGCTGGCGGCAACAGAGTGCTTTGCTCACATGTGTGTGTTGTTTGCGAGCGGAGGCCTCATTAGCACGCTGGCTGCCCCGGGACTCTTAGTTTCCAACTAATTAAGGTCCTACACACACATGTGGGTGACACCTGGAGCCAAAATGGCTGACTCTTAGCGCGTTCTCCCGCTGCATCCTGGGAGTGAGGATTCGCCCTCATGGGAATTGCTGACAGTCCTTTGTTATCTTCTTGCATTTTATCAACCAGTTTGGAATGACAGGAGGAAAAGATAGAGAGTTGAACTCAGAAATAATTATTGCCACTTGGTAAATGAGATCAGTTCACATGGGAATCACTGCGGTCGGGAGGTTCCTGTCATCAGAGAGTGAGAGAGAAAGCTTCCTTTGGCTGATTTTGTACACGAGATGAATTACATCAACGACATCAACACTTTGCAATCGCCACAGTTTCAGCATCTTACTCCTCTGTGATTTAACCTCGGCTTGCACTCTGTCTCTATTACAGTTTTCAAAAAATGCAGTGTGGATTTAATTACCCTCTGCACTACACTGCCTATATCATTCTTTTCCTATAAAACGGCAAATTGTTACACTGTCTTAGCTTCACCCTTGGCCAAAGCCTGCTGGCCCTGGAGATATTACGAGGTTTTCCTCCCATCAGTCTTTCCACAGCCGGACCAGCGGGGTGAGGTGTGACTGGGCCTGCTGTTGATCTTCTCTCCCCTGTGTTGTGTTGCTAATGAGGCATTACCACAGTGATTTATTTGCTAAGTGAGTGGTTTCGGGGCATGCAAGTAGCCGATGGCAGCAGGCACCGTTTGTGTGCAAATTGATGTTTGTGCATCGAGTATGGATTGGATGGGTTTGTGTGCGTTGACCCTCTTAAGGTCACCAAGCTGAGTTAAATACACAGACTGTGCATGCATACAGTGAGTGAGTGACACAAACACACAGGCACACAGGCACTTGCTCTCCATAGAATCCGAGCCTGATATCAGTCATGGTCATGGTAAACCGATCCTGACGGCAAGCTGAATATCAAGCCACTCAGGCGGTTGACCTGTCAGAGGAGATCTACATCTGGGAGCTCAGAGGGAGGCCACAAGACAGAGCAAGGAGCGAGGCCGCTGGACAAAGCCGAGACCAACCTCAGAGAGCCCTGGGGGAAATAAAGTGCACTGTGGGCTGTCCGTGGCTGGGCTAGCCGACATAACATTGACCAAACAAACACTGGTGCTATTTCAATTAGCTTGGCCAGCCAGTGCACCTCAGCGTCTGTTTGCTCCATATGCTGGGCGAATCACGCTAGTGGTTAACAAGCAGGTCAGACAGTGGTGCTGCACATGTGAGGTGAGGCTTCTTGTGAAATTGATATGGTTCCCTAACTCACACAATGGTGGTCCTTTTGTTATTGGGCTTATACTCTGCAGTGTGTGTGCATATGTGAGGTGTGTGTGCATTTGTGTGCTTTTGTACCTCTATCCTTGGAGAACCAGTTTGAGTTTAAGACCTCCAGAGTGAAGCCTTTTTTGCAAAGTGAGGTCATTTTGGCCAGTTCTCACTTTTTCAAGGGGATACTTTTGGGTTCAGAGTTTGGTTTTGGGTTAAGGTTAGAAGTAGGATTAGTCTTAGGTTAGGGCAAGGGTTAAACGGAAGGTAAGACAGACATGCAAGACTATTTGCACACATGCGTGTGTTCGTGAGGTGGTGAGTTGTCCAGTCTCACCACACATTCTTCTGTTATTGTACTATTAATTCCTCTCTTTATGCTGTGGTATGGTTGGGCAGTGGTGTCAGCACGTGTCTGGATAATGCTGTCCAGCTGAAGCTCGTTTTAGCGCCACTCAACACGTATGATGGTGAGTGCCACAAAATAAAAAGATCCAAAGTTTAGTTTTGACAGCCCCATGAAAATAACCGCCACTGTAGTGTCTGTCAGGGGTTATTTTAGGAGAATGCACTGCAGCCCAGTGCAGCTGCTATCTACCACATGGTAAGAATAGGACACAGGTGTACATACCTGCATTTGTGGTCAATGTTTTGCTTCTTGGGGGCCAAAGAAAATGAGAAGTATTCTTTCACATAATGAGCGCCTACCCTGGGAAGCATTTGAGCATAGGGGACCCTGAAATCTGGCTCACACATGTCTTACAAATGCCGCAGCCTTCTTTGACAAAATCAAATTAGCTCATCTTTTACTAATTGAGTTTCTTAAGACAAGAGATCTGTGACAATTTGTGGCTTCATGCAAGAACTCAACACAGGTTCTCCCTAAATGAAGCTGTTGAGTGTTGGAGAGCCAGTTGTCTACAGTTTTCTGCAGAAAGTGTGCAGCGGCAGGAGATTCAGCTGTTTGTTAGCACAGTGTAGATGAGGTGATTAATCAAGCTGTCATTCAGCGGCTCTGTGCTCTGGTGCTGAATGTCTGCCACAGATCAACATTGGGGCTGTGGACATGGAAACGATACCCAACGTTAAAAGGATAAAAGACTCAGTATTGGCTAGCATGCTTAATTACACACTAAAGTTATCTCATTGCACATTCATGCCCCTTCAGGTTAACACCTGCTGTAATTATGGGCACATTAACATTGTTTTCCTACCATTTACTACAACATTTTGCTTTGACAGTATGAACTCTTGAACTCTTCTCAGTTTCTCAAAGCTGAAGTGGGAGTTTACAATATCCCAAGTTGATTATAGCAAGCAAATACTAGATTTAACAGGATTTGTGTGAAACAAAAGAATAACATCCAGTATTTACAGAGAAAGAGGGATTCCATGCTTGTACACATATGACATATACATGACATGGTTTGCACATGTGTGCCTTCCTAAAGAAACCCACTTTGCAAATTTCAGGCCTCTGTACAGTGTGTGTTGGTTCTTTGAAGATGTGAAGCCTCTGTGATGTGGTTTTAGAGAGGGAGTGAAGCCAGCTAACCGTATCCATCCGAACTATGAAAGAGCTGTAAATGACAACAGGCATGGCAGGGCAGGGTCAGTCCACAGGGACTTAGGGGCTTCATGGTGTCACCAACATTGTGGACATGATTAGCAGTCTGTTGTATGCTCCAGCTCTGGTCTTAGCTCTCCCTCTCTTCACAGGAATAAATCCCCTGAAGAATCATCTCTTTGTTTTTACAGAGCAGGTCTGGTGTGCAGATTCTCACGAGCGCCAAGTTTCAGAGTTCCTGCTGTTGTCAGCAGTGTCATTCCTCCCTCTGTCATTATTGTCCTGTCCTGCCCCTTGGATCTCTCATTGGATTCAAAGGACCAAGCCACCAAGTGCATCTCTAGAATATTCATTGCACGAACGTCAACCACAATAACCATCAAAAACTCTGGAGATCAAGACTGCACACTTGAAATCTCATCTGGCTCTCTCGTGCTTCCTTTGGACTAAAAACCTACGATCCAGGCAATTCAATGGTCCTGTTAATCATGTTAGTTCCAGGAAGCAGCTAGTTTTGTTCTGTGCTTCGATCCAGGCCAACCTCTGTGACCTCGAGTCGTTTTCCCAGAGGGAGGCCCCTGCCAGTAGGCACACTACAGTTGGTGCCAGTCGCCCCACAGTGCGGTGCGACTGGGTCCAATCTGTTGTCCCCAGGCCCCAGAGATGGGTGACCACAGCCCAAGCTGGTTGGCTTGGCTGGCTTGATCCCTGTCTGTGGCCACACGGCCCAATTAGCACCGTGGCTCAATAATCACAGCCCTTCCACCACTCCAGTGTTTCATTTCACTTAGCACGGCAGTTAAACTGATTTGTAGGCCTGGACCAAATATCACAATGCGACTCTGCCTGGCTGCACCTAAAAAAATGTTTGAGAGGCCCTAGAGTGAAGTTTATGAACTTTACTCCAGAAGATCCTCAAATGTGAAATTCATACATTTGTTGACATGATATATCCTCTTAGATAGCATAGCCAATGGGATTTAGGGCTAGTACAGTTCCCATCATTCCTTTTTGACACCACTGGAGCGTAGCTGCCACTGGTTCCGGGTGCTTTGAGAGTATGAAAATGTATCTCTCATCTCCCGTCAAGCCGTATTTGCTTAGGCAGATGACCTCTTCCTCCCTGCAGTTAGCCAAAATAAGCAAAGTGGCTAGATCTTTTGTGAGTGATTGTGAGTGGATAGAAAGCAACCTGCACTGGCTATCAGGCCGGTTAATGGTTTTTACACCTGTCCTGTCTCCTCAACAAACACAGGCTGGATGAAATTACTCCTTCACCACCGAAGAAAGGCCAGACGTACAGTACTTGTAATGAGTGATATGTGCTTTTTGGCTGCATACATGTGTACTCACCTCCATGAGTCACTGCTACCTGACACTCGTTCCGGAAATGTTCGCTTTTAAAAGATTGCTTTACCACAGACAAACCACGGCCTTTTGAGATGTGCCTGGTGAACTGTGGCTCCATAAGCAACACACTGAATGGAGCTGTACTTGTTTCTTAATCTGACATGCAGGCAACACGTTGAGGAGTTTCAAAGGAGGCACTGATGTGTCTTGAAAATCAAATAGGAGTTAAAGCACATAAAACGCTGACACTACACCTCATTTAACAAATATTTCCCTGCCTTTTCATTTACTCTTAAAAAAACTTTAAATGATGATGAGAAAATGGAGCCTCCAGCGAACAAATGAGTGCAGCAGCAGTGGAGGTACGGCTGTGTGGTGCCAGCTACTGAAAGCCTACACTGGTGAGAAAGCGGGGCCTCCTGACGAGGGCAGCTCAGCACTGACGCTACCGGAGTGCCTGTATATGCAACTTCCATTTTTCCTGCCTGTATTTTTAGCCACTCATGGACAAACCGCACAGCCTATACTCAACACAGCCCTGGATCAGCTCTCTAACCTCTACGCTGGCTCTTCTTATCTCTTTTTCAGTGCGTCTTTCTCTCTCTCTCTTTCTCCACTTTACCTCTCTCATCTACTATTTAACAGGGAATCGATCTCCTCTTCACCCCCCTTTGTCTCCCTCTACCTCTTTTCTCCCCCTTTGCTTTATTTTTCCACAGGGTAGAATGATTCTGAAGGCCAGTATTTTTCCTGTCCTCTGAAAACACACGGTGACGTCTTTGCGGCGGGCGGTCGAGAGCCCATCAGTCTTTCACAGAGTCTCCATGGTGCATAGAAACTGAGCCAGCTGTCAGTCACACAGTGCAGGAACAATCCTGTAATTGGTGATACAGCGGACTTCCCTGCTAAATTACACTTACAGAATCATCGGTGCGTGTAAATACGGACTGTGACTGATGCAACGTAGTAAATAAGGGAGAAATGCTGTTTTCACCTGCCATTTGCTCTGTTAATCTTCATTTAAGTAATTATTTTTAAAGCATAAAGTGAAACTAATAACATTCTTGACAGTGTTGCATCTTCTGTGTGATGATATAAAGAAAACAAGACAGTTTTCTTCCTGTAAAGTTTGGAGAGTGCGTGTGTGTGGGCTAAAATTGAGGAAATCCCCCTTATCTCCCCATAAGATTGATGTGTCTTGTGTGCAAAACCAAGGGTGCAGCATTCTCCTCTTCTCCACTATGTGTCCTATCTCTAGCGCTCCATGCATGCTAAGGCTAAGAAGAGACTGTAGGGAAAGAGAAGAGAAAAAAAAATCTTAACAACTGGTGTAGGGAAAAGACTTCTGGATATCCCATTCATGCTGGATACTATATTTAACTGGGGATCCGTCCAGCCGTATCACTATTCCCTCTCAAGGGGCCTCGGGTCTTGCCTGGGGTCTGAAGAGTAGACCTGGCCCGTAGCCTTACTTATTGTCCCTCTGGCTCACATCACTGCTAGATTTTACTACATAGTACTTTTCATTTGCTGACACTAAGGAAATAAGACAGGGGAAAGAATTGCTGCAGGCAAGGCAAATAACAAAAAAAAAAAAAGGATGATAGCAGTAACAGCCTATGAGTCAGCAGAATGATTCAGCAGAGGTCTTACTTTGATGTGAAATTTGCACAGTGCCTATTAGAGAGCTGTATTTAAATCTTGCAAATAGGAATTCATACTTGAATATTGCATGTATAACATGTCGCTTGCGTGTATGAGTGAGTCAGGGTGCAGTGAGCCCCTCATGTCTGGAAGGCCATTTCTCAGATCTGTGCTTTTGCAGCTGCACCTATGGATTTGCTCAGTGTTGTCATTCCCTTAGATTGCACTCCTTGCCCAGTTTTTGACCTTGCACATTCATTTTCATCTCCATGAAGGGAGGGAGAGAGAGAGAGAACGAGGGAAGGAGTAGAAGTATGGAAAATAGAGAAAGGTTTGCGGCTTCTGGAGTTTCTGAAGAAATGAGCGAAATGTAAGATGGTTCCAATTAACGGTGAAAAAGCGGTGGTAGGCGGTAGAGGAAATGAAAAAATAAAATGGCTGGTTTGATTTCCTTCTCCTGCTCCTATCCCTCCTTCCCCGACCCGACGTCCTATTTCTATAAGCTCGCCTGCTTCTGTAAAGTCAAAGTTACATTCAAGATGGTGAATCCCGACTCAAAATCACAGCTTAAATGGGCCATGAAAGCACAACCGGATCAAGAAAACCCAGTAATTGCTGAAAAGACTAATTAGCCATAGATGAAAAGACAGAGAAGGAGTCTGTTTCAGGGGTGATGAAAAGAACAAGGCAACAGTTATTGATTAGAGGAGTGGAAATTAAAGGAAAAGAAGGATGGGCCCATTAGAAGAGTGGAAAGAGAGGGAGGGAAAAATGAGGAGCAGGTTGAAGGGATGAGTGGCTGCAGCTGTGGTATATATGGTATAGTGTAGTCTGCTGCACTCAATGCAGTGGGACAGGAATGGGGAAGAACCTGCAATCTGGTTGAGTGATGAGTAAACTAGGGATGCATGATAATATTGGCATGTTATTGGCCGATATAGGCTCTAAAATTAAATATCGGCATTGGTGCAATGTGAAAATTGCTGATATGCTTGATAAAATGCTGACTACCCTGCGGCCACTATTAGGCGAAATACGGTAAATGCTCGGCAGTGTCCTGCATTAGGGTGCGTGTGCAGCAAGACTTCATCTCGTCTCTTGCATCTAGGGTGCAACAATATGCCTTGTAGCACTTATTTTGCCCAGTGAATGTGCACATTTTGAAAATCACTGTATTTTATGTCTGCATCTGCCAGTAAGCTATCACAATAAGAGTAGGCATAATAATATGTTAATTCCACTAAAGGAGTCTTGATGTTCTCTGCCATTAGGTGGAAAAAAAAATATGTGGATGTATCGGTATGGGCATCGACAATCAGACCAAAGAGTTGTAAAATATTGGCATATCGGATATCAGCAAAAAATCCAATATCGTGCATCCCTAGAGTAAACAGATTAAAAACACATTGCAAAAAATGTCCTCAGAAGTATTCTTGTTAAAACAGATTATCAGGATTGAATACCTTTGGGGTGAAATAATTTGTATTGTTTCCAACTGAGTTTGACTTGTTTTAAAATTTGCTGTAGTCAAGTGTCAGTGTCGTAAAGTAAAGCAGATTCCTATCATGATTGTGTCACTTTATTCAAGAAAATTATGGAACCCAGTCACACATTGTAAACAAATGAAACTGTCTAACTTCATTGGCAGATTTTCCACTTGTTTTTCAAAAAATATGACTAGCAGACAGGATTAAATATCTTGTTAGGAACACTTTTACAGTGCAGAACTTACACACATATTTTAGTTGTACAGTAGAGCAGAAATGGGTTTTTAATATCTCAGCGCAGGCTCATATGATTGACAGTTCAGTACTCAGAGACTCTCATTATCTGAGTGGAAAATCTGCCATTATTTTGTAAGACTGATTTATATCGAGTTGGAAAAATAAGCACTTGCTGTTCAAGCGGGCTAAGCCTTTTCTGCTGGTAGTCATCGTTAAATACTGACGTCCCCCAATCGAGCCCGTAAACCAAGAAAGAAAGAGAGGGAGAGAGATAGAGGGAGATGCGGAGATGGTGATAGTTCCCATATGTGCACACAGACACCTGATATTCGTCCCTCTGGGTGAATCAACATTCTCCGTGAGTGACACAGATGTGCTCTCCGTCTGTTGGAGTTCAAGAAGTTAAACAGCTGAGGGAGAATGAGAGAAAGAGATGGAGTGATCCGCTTTTGTTGATATTGGGAGCGGACATTAAATAGACGTATAATTCCATAATCTTCCAGACTGCTGACTGGTGCTTTTCTTCGTCTGAATCTCCGTAGCTGTCGTCTGTCAAGCGTCTAATCGTAGCGCAAGCTTTGCCTGTTTTGATTTGAGTTTGATTAGCATTATCAAGGCCGGTGATACTTTTATCCTTTCCATTTTTTCTCCTTAACCCCCCCGCCTTTGTGCTGCAGCTAGCATTTGTCTTAGTGAATTTCTCTTTTTACTATTTAGCATTTTGGAAAATATTTTCCCACATATTGACACCGACACCTGTGCTGCTGATACTCTTTCCCAGATGTGTCGTTTCCTCCTCTGTGTTTCTGTTCAGGCAGGTGCGACTGATTCTCTACACCTTCACCACATACCGTATCCCGTCGAGTCGTGAGCCGTCTCCCTCCCTCTCCTCCCCTCTCTTCCTCTCCCCGACCTCCTGTGTGAATTCCATCGGCTCGGAGCTGTACGTTCACCTTTGTTCTGCTGCTAAGGAAAACATGCCGCTCGTTCCTCTTTCTTTCTCTCCCTCGCCGTCTCTCAGAGTGTGCCGTGATCGATTTGGGGCATGCCGGTAACGTGTTGGATGGGAATTTATGGCTACGGAGGCACTGTTTGGCAACACACACACACACACAGGTCCAGATGTTGTGTCCTCTGGCCGCCCTGTGGTGTTAGTAGCAGTGCAGTTCTCTGACGGCTGGGCTAATCTTCCTCAATCTGAAGCACTGTTTATTACAATAAGCAGAAAGGAGGCCCAGAGCAAACACCTTCCCCCAGCTCATCCATCCAGCATCAAGGGCTCTACTAATCACCCCAAACTATACAAAAGTAGCCCAAAGTGTTCAAATAGTTACCTAAAAGTGCTAAAATGTACCCCGAAGTGCTCAAACAGTTATCCAGAATTACCCAGAATTAGGTAGTTTTGGGTAGCTGTTTGAGCACTTTAGGGTACTGTTGGGTCCTTTGGGGTGATTAGCAGGACCCCCAGTCCACAACTGCACTTCCACAGTGCTTGCTAGCCGTCATGACATCACTGTCCCCCAAGCTTCAGGTGCCTTCAGATCCACGGAGAGGATGACATCATGCCGGTGTGATGTATGGAGCATGTATAGCTGTCTGCTGTGTGAGACGGCAGGCCGGTTTTATTTGCCTGTAGCTCTGGAGCTGGCTGGCTCAGGCAGCGCCGCGCAGGCCTGAGGGATGCTGTAATGGCAAAACTCTGTCTGTCTGCTCCAGAGCCGGTTCACAGAAAGGTGATGTGTTTTTTTGTGCACTTTTATTGATCCCCTGAAGGAGAAATTCATCTTTTCATTTTCCCCGCTCCGTAAGGAGGCCAAAGCGCAGGATCAGTGAACAGAATAGTGGCTCTGGAGCTGGTAGGGATTCAGGGTTTTGCTCACGAACGCTTCATCAGAGCAGGTGCTTGTCGTCATGAGGGCTTGAATCTGGGCCTTCTGAAATTCACTTTGTTCTCACGGCGGCCATTTTGAACACTCAAGGTGGAAACTCAACCTGGAAGACTGACACACTGATAAAACTAGGATTACTTTGACACATTAGGTGAGGACTTAAATGCATCCAATTATTTCACAATGTCAGGAACAACAACAAGAGACTGAATTTAGCAAGGAAGTTGGTAAACTAGTACTAGTACTAGTAGTAAACTGGCTAGCTAACATGGTAACTAGTAATAATAATCCAAATTTATTAAGATGTGAGGCGATATCCCTCTGGATTCTTGAGATCCAGAAGTTTGTAATGGTTTTCAGCCTGAATCTGTAAAATTCAGGCTGAAAAACATATTTTAGCATTTATAAAATACAAATGCTAAAACATTTGTATGGTGCACAGAGCTGGATTGTATCGTTCTTTAGATAAAGTTTCCCAACCTGAGTTTTCAAAATAGCCGCTGAGTGATTAAGGTCAGTTATTAGTCTAATAATCTAATAAATGTCTAATAATTACACCACCCTGCTGCTACCCACAATGATCAGACAGGACTCCCATCTGAAAGGTGTGTGTGTTTGCAGTGGACGGTGTATTTTAAGGTATGTGTGCAGCTCATTAGAGGGAGGGACCCTGATAGGTTGATATTAAAGTGTGTTGAGAGACATTGCCATCACCCTCAGGTGCTTTTCAAATCACACACTCATCTGGTGCTCAGGGGTGGATCTGCATGTTTTCAGGATATGAGGAACAAAAAAAAACGCTGATGCTGAATGTGCGCTGTGTCCAGTTCCTGTGAGTAATACGAAGGTAATTGGAATCTTCTGCCGTTAGACCAAAATATTAATCTAATACCACGTGTTGCTTCTCGCAGCTGTGGTAGTGCTGAACAGACCTTGAGCAGATCAAATCAGCAGAGCTCAAGCTGCTCCTAGTTTGGTCAGAGTGCCAGCTCTGAGTTATATTGCCCCTGGAAGGAAATCAGCCAGCCGTGGTAGTGAGAAGTATGAACAGCTCAGTGGCAATGAATTCTCTCCACGTCTGTTTATACCACACCGGCTTTAGCCTTCCTTCTTCCCCCTCTCTTTTCTGATCTATTACGATTCGGGGATTGTGTTTACTCTGGACCTGCCTTGTACATCTGGGCTATTTTTCATCTTGACTCACTTGCATGGACTTATCAAGGCAAATGTGAGTTCACTTACCTGTACATGGCATGGCAACTGACTCCAGGCAGAAAAAAATGACCTGCAGTCACAAGTTAAGTGTTTATTCAATCCAGGACTTATTATCAACTCTGTCTGGGCTTTGGTAGCGTTACTCAGAAAGCTGTTTTAAAGCCAGGTCGGTAGAGTGTTCACTAATCCCCCGCGGTGTGTATAGCTGTTGGGGAGCGCACCAGGAGCCAGAAAACATCTGTGTAGCTTACAGATGGTGTCAGATAAAAAAAACGGTATGCACAAAGACATATCATCCCTTAGAGAAATGCACATCTGAGAATTTCCGTTTTAAAAACCATGATATTGATGTCGACGCATATTCACAATGTATGTAGCAATGTCAAATTGCTTCACATGCGAGTGTGATAAATTTAGCCGGAACCTCCAGTGTGGCCCCTCAGCACACATTCATATGCGGAGTTACGGTTTATATATTTTTTTTTTTCTTGGATTGTCCCAGCGGAAGCTCACAAGGATGTCTCAGCTTAAGCCGTACATTACGCAGCGTGTATTTGCTTCTCTACGGTTTGAAGTGACTTGTGCGGCGGCTCATGAGGGAGGGAGCGGATTTTCAAGATTCCTCTCCACTGAAATCAATAAAGCTCCAGTTCCAAATACTAATAACTGCCATATTTATCGTCCACATTGTCCCTGTCCTAACTCCCGATTCACCCTCAGCTAAATAGAATTTGTCTTTTCTGCATGCTGAATCAACTGATAACCAACTACATCTTATATCTCTGCAGCTGATGATGGATGATAGATTTTGCCCCTTTGGATAAATGTTTCAACTTGGTCGGCGCCTCGGTGGTTAGGGATACCAGAATTTTGGTAGTCAGTGCCAGTACAAGTAAAAATCCACAATTCTCGATACCAGTTGTGATACAACAGAAAAAATCCCATGGACTTCAGTATAAATTTGTGCTTTACTGTAACAGATATGAACAATTAAATTAAATTAACTAGGCATTATTCAGGCATTAGTCATACAAAAATATAAGCAGCCACCTTTGTATTGCACAACATTTCAAGTACAGTAAGAAGTGAAGATAAATTAGGCAAAAATATGCACTTGATATCCAAGTATCAAGTGCACCAAAAGTGTTTAGCTTTAGATTAAAAAAAAAAAAAAAAAAAAAAAAAAAGCAGAAGTGTATCCACCCTTCACACACGTTTGCACACTGGCTTTTACTCGTCTATTTTTCCTTCTCCATCTGCCTCCAAGGTAAAATACTTCCATACGTGGCTTTTGTAATTTGCTCCTTCCATAAGTTTCTTGTTAGTTTGCTGGTCAGGAGGAGCAGGAGGAGAACCGATCGCCATCTTTGTTGGTTTGCTGCACTCTCATGTGCTCTCATGTTGGTAGGAAGGTGCGCTTGGTCAGTCTACCGGTGTGCCTGGAAGAGCGGGGCAAGGTCAGTTACTCTCTCAAATGTGGTACCAGTCGGTACTGCTGATAGTATATAAAGCTAGTACCATTAGGTTTCTTGAAATTTGGTATCGATGTGGTATTGTAGTATCAGTTCTTGTGACATCTCTATCATATATTGAGGCTAATCAGCTGCAGCAGCCTGGGTTCGATTCTGACTCGGACCTTTTGCTGCACGTCATCCCCTCTCTGCCCTCTCCCCTGTCTCTCTGCACTGTGCCTATCCAACAAAGCAGAAATACCCCAAAAATTATGTTTAAAAAAGAAAAAGTTTCAGTGTGGCTGGCTTAGGAAGATGACATCCTTTGTTTATGCGCATGCATCTGTTTTGACTCTGAGCATATGTGTGTCATTTACCGTCCACATGCACCAGAGGAGGAAGCGCCGTTGAGAGGATTTGGGGGAGCACGCAGCAAAGAAACAAACGTTTGATTGAGAGGCTGAAAAAAAAAACAAAAGAACAAACCCCAAATTTCTCCCCCTTAGTGCTGATGCCCTAACCGCTGGGCCGGCTGTGTGGTGGGAGCGACGTCAGAGTGGAGGAGAGGGTTGAGTTAGACTTGATAGGGCCCACATGTGTTCCGCCCCGTGCACATGTACTGAACTCCTCTCTAACTGGATTTGATGTTCGGTGTTCATCCCTATTTGTCAAAGCTTCAGGTTCGGCTGAGGATTTGACAAGCACCCGTGGGACTCAGACACGGCGCTGCATAACAGTACAGTGAGAGGCCCTGTTACTCCAGCTGTAAGCGACACTGCACGGTGTGTTCAGGAGCGCAACATGGCAGCTCAAGTTCCCTCCCTTCTTGTTTTTACAATTACTCATCAGCGGCCGTTTAGTGTTGCCATGAGAGTGAGGCGGCGCGCTCTGCGGAGACATTGTTAGTGTTAGGCTACGACAAACCTTCTGCCTTATTGCATGCAGCCGTCCGGTCACGCTCCTCAGAGGGCTGGCACCGCGACAGGCGGCCATAAAAATGACAACAGTAATTTGGGGAGACACGGCGGGCTGACAGCTCCTGTTCCATGGAAACTCCATCGCTAACCCTTATGCCTTATGTGGAAGCTCTCTGTAACTCTAGTACTGACTGGACAGATATCAGGAGGCTCCTTGAGATTAAAGCTTTGAAACATTAAGATCTATAAGCAGTCATGCCCTCGCAGATAGACTAAGTAGCTTGCTTTTAGGGGTTAGGGGCTTGTATCTCGGGTTTCTTTAAAGAGTCCTGCAGTGGTAATTTTTCACAAGAGCTGCATAAGGCTGTGATTATTTAAGAACCACATATGTTGACAGTTGACTGACAGTCTGTTTGTGAGGCGGCCTTTTGGATTTTGTGTCTGCTTGTGTTCCTACCCCAGAATTTACTTCTATGGCTTGGGAGGCCAGTACAAAGCACACAAAATCCCCCACCCTCTCCCTACATTCACCATTTCTCTTGTCTGACTGCCTAAATACTCATTTTGTCTTTACAAACGTGCACATTCTCTCATTTCAACACATCACAGTTTTAAGCCATTACCCCTCAAAACGTGTCAGTTTTAGTTGAAGACCCCCTTGTCAAAATCAACCCAGTGAGGTTGTTTTGACACATATTCCCCATGGAATCATTGTAACACGGTCCTCACACCATAAACACACACACACACACAAACACAAACACAATGTCATAGCTTGGTAATCTAAGCTGCACTCGGGGCAGAAGTCGCCTCGTCTGCAGCGTCAACAATAACAAGCGCTCCTTTCATGGGACAAGTCCTGTTCTGTCCCATCACAGGGGATCTGTCAGAGGCACCTGGGAATACTCTCGTCCCTCTTCCTTCCTCTGTCGGTCTCTTTCTCCTCCCTGCCAGTCACTCACTCATCACTGCCCTCATTATCTTCATAGAACTCTGGGTTCTGTTTAACGTTCGGGATCGCGACAGAGACTTTGAGCTAAAAAATGTTCTATAAGACGGAATTATTCTTTTATTTTCTATGCAATGGTTTTGAGAATGCGTTTGAGTTGAATTTTTGCTATTTTTGCCCCACAGAGCGCCAAAAGCTTTCAGAGCAACAAGGACTCCCGCGTCCTCTGGGCCAAAGACGACCATTTAGTGACCACTGGCTTTGACATGGTGAGAAAGCACGCATTAAGCCATTGAAATGTGTCTATATTTTCAAATGTATTTGTCGCCGACACGTGTTTGTACCTTGCCTGGTGCGCGTCCCACTGTTTGCTTCTTCGTGTGAATTTACAGTATTCATATTGTTGTGTTGTTGTATGTGCAGATGCGTAGTCGGGAGCTGAAGCTGTGGGACAGCAGGAAGCTGAGCTCTTCTGTCGGCTCTGTGTCACTTGGCACTTCCAGCGGGTGAGTACTGCATTAGTATGCAACCAACGCCCCCATATCTGCCTCGCATAGTCATCACACTGACATTATTGCGCTTGTGTGTCTGCCAGAGAGAGAAAGGAGAGAGAGAGATCATGCTTTACAGTACAGTATATAGTGTTTGTGTTCTGTGGTATGCTCACCATACAGTATATGTGTGTGGTATGTGCATATTAGCATGTGGCATTTGCATCTGTGGAATGATGTATAAAGCTCCCCCTGGGCTGTGTGGCCGGTCGGGGATGCGGACCTCCCAGAGCTCCCTCCACATTCTTGCCGTTTCCTGGGTCAGAGCCGCACACAGAGAGACTGCTATCCACTGTCCTCCCTGAGCGGGCCAAAGGGTGTGTGTGTGTGTTTGTGTGTGTGTGTGTGTATGTTCTGCATGTCTCTGTCCCTCCATAACCAGGGTGAAGGGTCACACAACAGCAGCAGACACGCTTACCA